>LPNX010230690.1:108576-151880 GCA_001517045.1 Pseudotsuga menziesii
AGGGTCGACCCTCTGTCTCTATTGCTCAATCATTACATAAAGACACATTAATCTTTGTAAAAGGAGGATGTAAAAACTCTGATTTTTGTTCCAAATTCTTTTTATTGCAAAACAATTAAAAATGTTAGAAAAAAATGCATTGACATATTAAAACTTATATTAATATCTATATACATAAACTTACAAGATTAAAATAAACACATAATTTTTTTAAATAAATCAAATTAAAAATATATATATACAAAAACATTTCATAAATAATAATAAAAGGGTTATGATAACAATACAAAAATAAAAATAAATAAAATTAAAAACTAAAAACATATAAATAAATAAAAAGTATTAGGTGATAAACAAAATCATAAAATTAAAAACTACAAATGAACTTGGAATCTTCTCTAAATCAAATTTTATGTTTGTTGCGCTAACTTGTTTTCGCAAGTCACCAAAAAATACAGGTTTTGACAAGAGAGGTTGCTTAATATGCATTGCTACTTTCAGGTATAAGAGCATTTTATTTATTCTCTTTAATTTTTTGTTAAGCATATATTTTCATGTATTTTCAATGTGCTCATAAGTTTGTTGCAGGGAAATGATAACCTTTTTGTAGGATCAAAGACAAATGAATGGCATTTCTAGAATCGTAGAAAATTTTCAAAAAAATGTTCCATTAAAAGCTTGAAGAAGTTGAGTTTCCACTATGTATGTCATGACATTTTTCTTCCACAAAGAAGGCTTTCAGAAACCAATTACACCATTTCATAATTACTTACCCTTTTCCTTCCAAGCTTATTTGTAATCCATGTTAGAGTCTACTTTTTCACTGCTTTATACATCATGACTTCCCGCATGTCTACCTTTCTGAGTCGCATACGTTTTCCTCATTTTCCGTTTATTTTTTGCCTTATGAATAAAACCATTCAGCTTCCTTTCCATGACTACATTGCTTTGTTTTCCTTTTCATAAATTTTTTTGACCCTCATATCTTTCATCTATAGTCCTACCACTCATTATGTACAACTCGTATTGACTGATGTGGGAATTATTAAGGCCCACCTTTTAACAAGTCTTGCCCCAGTGACCTCAGCAACTTATCTGCGATAGAGACTAGAGTTCATTTTTAGTACCTTGAGGGTTGCATGCCTTAATGGCAAGTTCTCTCACTAACAATCATGGGAATACATCAATGTCCTTAATCGTTAGATTTTTCAAGTGGCTCGAAATCAGCTATTTTATCCGCACTTTGCACGATGTACTTAGGTACCTTGGCACTCATTTACATGAATGGTGAGATTGCCTTGCATTGGTTAATGACATTCATCAATAGTCGATAATCCAATGACTTCTTTCCATGCTCGACATCGACACATTTATTCACATGGTAAGAATTGTACCATCGGGTTTTGTAGCAGGTGAAGACTATATATCTTTCATGAAACCATCAAAAGTTTTACAACATACTCCAGCCATATAAAGTACCACCACAGTTCAACTTCCAGCTTTCATTTTCTACTTCATCCAACTAAGTAGCAATTTAGGTTCCTTCACTTCACATTGTATGATACAGCAGCAGCAATCAGATTCCTATTTCATAGTTCATAAACTTTTTGGGTAAGTGAAGGTATGTTCTTTTCTAATCTTTAATCATGCAATTCCTTGAAAGCTAGAAATAAATAAATCTGGAAGTTCCCTCACTATGTTCCCTTTCTCCTTTTCATACACATAATACATTTTCGGTTGGGAGGGAACTATTTATTACCATTTTACATTTTCATCATCTCATTTACCATTAACCAACATTTATTTCCCAAACTATGCTTTGTAAACATGTCTTTCCCAAACTATGCTTTGTAAACATTGCTATATATATTGGCATGATTCATAATATGAAGAAAATGATTTTTATTATACATTGATGGTTCATCATTTCAAATGCATGTATACTTTTAAATCTTATGTATTGCAGCCAAAATACAAGTAAAACAAGCGAATGTTGTTAACACAAGAACCAAAATTTGTTATATTCATGGTTGTCACACAGGAACCAACCATAAGGAAAATCGCTGCCACTCATGCATTTCAAATCATGGAATGATTTACTCTTACATACCATCATCATGTAAATCCCAGCTACAAAGCCAAAAGTTTTAAATAGAATCAATGCATAGTTGCATGAGGACATGCAACAAGTTAACTTGGGGGGAATGTTGGGTTGCAAAAATTGGCACATTTTATTCATCTTTCATATATAGTTTGTCACCTTATTCCTATTTTATCCTTCCATACAACCATTAATATCCACCACTTTCATAATACAAATGATCTTATATTACCATTTTCCAAATTTCTTGTTTTAAGTATTTTTAAGAGAATTCTTGATTAAATATTAGAAATTAATATATTTTTCATATATACCTCAAATATTTGTGTGAGCTTTGTAATGTAGGGATATTTGAATCTTTCAACCGAGTATTCAAAAGCTTCCCGAATTTTTTCTCCATCTTTTCAAGATTTGAAGGAAATAATCCAAGCTAATTTCAAGGAGAGGATTATGGAAATATGGAGAGAACATCTCATCCCATATTTGTTGGAGGATTTGAAGGTATAAGTTGAGTGAAAAGTGGGTGTGTTAGAGAATTTATAGGGATAAGTTGAGAGGAAAGTGGATTGTAATTATGATTAGTTTATCTTGAATTCATGTATAAATAAGAGGGCTCTCTCCTCATTTTGGGAGAGGCCTCTCTAGTGGTGTGGAAGTAGAGAAATAGTTTATGTCTTTTTGGGAGTTAGTCATAGAGTGGATTTTTTATTGTTATGTAATGGAGATGATGGTTTAATGCAAATCCTTTTACTCTCCCTCATGTTAATATATATTTTTAGTGATTTATTTCTTATGAATTGTTAGTATAGAATTGTCATGAGCTCACATCTATTTATCGTTTGTCATTTGTTACATGCTTTTTGTTATAGAATATATTTTCCTTGTTTAATTTTAGTCTTTCTTTACCAAGTTTAATTTATGCAATTTCATGCTTTTTGAGGTCAGATTTATTTTCATACAATTTCCTGTTTTCATAAACTAGATTCAATTTCAGTTGTAGAATAGGTTAGTAGCACTTTGATCCTGCATATATGTTTCTTACGCTTCTAAGTTTACGATCTCTCCAGGTTGAAAATTAAATCATTGGATATGTTATAAATTGTTTAATATTTTTCACCAACAACGCTTTACCCCGATTTGTGGGCTTATCGAACTATAGTTAATATTTCCATTGGGATTTCTCCACATCAAATAGTACATGGGCTGGATTCGATTTTACGAGTTGAATGTGAAATTCCTTTTTTGAAATTAGCCATAGATATTTTACCAGAAACTTCAGAATTGGAAGAGAATTTGGTCCACTTGGAGCACCTTCATGAGCAGTGTTGTTATTCCATAAAGGATCTAAAGATTAATATGCATTGCATTAATGCTCAGTATGATAAGTCTTTCCATTCTTGTATATTCAATGAAGGTGACTTGGTCCTCTTGTATGACCAAGCTAGCGAACCGTTAGGGGCGGGTAAGTTCAACACCATGTGGAATGAGCCTTACATAGTGAAATGGGTATTAGAGAAAGGCATGTATGAGATAGAATATTATCCAGGGACTTCCTTGGCAGAGTCTAGAAATGGTATCAATCTCAAAAAATAGTATGCCTAACTCTCAGCAAAGGCTAATATGTTGTATATTATTGTATAGTTTGCATAGATTGCTTTTTGGTCCCCTTGTAGTGTTATCGATTTGTTGACATTATTCCTCTTTTTGTGGTAGATGTCAATGGAGTCTTTGGTATACCTAGGACTCATGGACGGTACCATCGACCCTACCCAAAAATCAGCTTTGGCTACTTAGGTCATCAATGCGCATGAGGGTCATGTGGTGTCTTGAGGAGGTGCATGTATCTGACCATTATCAAACAATGTTGTTGAATATAGCGTTGTGATTGAAATACTAAAGGATGCCATTTCCAATGGCATTCAAACCCTTGAGGTTCACCTTGACTCACAGCTAGTTGTATCACAGTTAAATGGTTTGTACTCTATCACGGATCCTACTTTATCACAAATATTCTTTCATGTAAGGTTGTTATAATGAAAATTTGAATACATAGCATACATTCATATACCTAGGTGATACAATCATGTTGTTGATTCTTATGCAAACTACGTTCTTGATTGGAACTTGTCACATCAATACTGAAGCATACACATTCCATTCAAATTTAAAAACACATGCAAATACATCAATCCGCCACTATAAGTTTTTTATTTCTAAATATAGTTCAAAATGGTGTCACAGTACAAAATATCATGATTAAAAATTGGGGCTTTAATCCATGAAAAAACTATACGGTCTATACAAAAAGTCTATCT
The DNA here is from genome assembly GCA_001517045.1 of Pseudotsuga menziesii. NCBI lineage: Eukaryota > Viridiplantae > Streptophyta > Pinopsida > Pinales > Pinaceae > Pseudotsuga > Pseudotsuga menziesii. The sequence goes on from LPNX010230690.1 coordinate 112,993, forward strand.
AGGAATCTATGCATGTGGACCTGGGTGACGATCATGACAACAAACAATTGCATTGGCCATCTCCTGGAATAGTCTAAGCCAAAAACAAGGTACTCCTACTACGTGTCATTGCATATCCTCGGACAAGTCCTCGATTTGCACCATGGGTATCCTGTGTGTCAGCCTGGATAATTTTCCATGTATGTTTTGGAGCATCTGCTCCACATATGCATCGATCATCTCATCCCCTCATCCCCTCTGATGATGTCAGGGGAAGCTATCTGGAAATATCCAACCTACATCTGCATATACATAATCAATTTTAGTACATGATATTGCTAAAGAAATTGTTTTTGGTTTCCTTATATATCAAAAATACAAAAAAATCAAATAATCCAAAAAACACATTTGGGATTTTACCTATGTCACCGTATGTGGCCCCCAATGGTAGTGGAATGTCAGGGTCTCCGTAGAAGTCAATCCCTACATAAGGATAGTCTTTCATGACCATGATCAATCTCTGCCACTAGTGGTAGAAGTGTAATGGAAAAGGATTGGGTGTCCAACCCCCTGTAACCATTGCATCACCTCCTTTGAATTGGTCTAGGCCGGATCTCGTAGACTGTGGAGGAACCTCGACTCTTCGGATAAGGACCAGTACCCACTTTAAAAGGAAACTGCTATGTATGCTTCCTAACCCAAAGTTCTTTGTCCTCCCCATATTACAGTCTGTCAGTTTTTTTTTCACAACTATCAATAGTGATGTGCTCCAATCATACATTGTAGGTATCATACACTCTATGGACTAGAACATGAGAGGCTTGGAGGACTGATGGATTCATTCCAAACCTGCTATTCTGGCTAGTACCAGAACAATCACTTTGAGACCCATGCACTAGATGGAGTTCACTAGAACATGACTTATGATCTTCTTTGTATCTGGAAGACAATATACGGTTATATACTCCTCGATGGTGAGACCTCCACCCACCTGACAAGATTGCAATTTTACTACCTCTCCTTGGTGGGATAGTATGACAATGAAGTAGCTATATTCCACTTCTAGTCTTAGGGGTATCCCATATAGCTAAAAATCCTCTATGTCTAGGTCCCAGTAGTCAACAAACATCTGAAGAAGTCTTGGTTGGGCCCTCAAACCCCCAAGCTTCCAAAAATTATACAATCTGCATATTTTTAGATTTTTTTGAGTGTTTATGTCTCTATGGACTTCCCTATCCACATCCTCATGCTCACACTCCCTTCCTTCCACCACCGTCATGTAAAACAAAATTCAATTTTTATGAGTTTTTTCCATTAAATTGGGTTTTTTCAAAGTAGCGTATGTACGTGTGCGTGTTGTGCTTTTCCCGCGTACATCAATCCCTATACATGACCCGGTATCTTGTGACATGTGTGGGCTAGTATACCCATTTATGGTTTCCTTAAAGTGAAAAATACACCATAGAAATTGAAAATAAATGCATGAAATGGATGAGGAACGAGAGTAGAATATACCTGGTCCTGACGACTCATGATTTTGTTGCTTCTAGATTCGAGAATTGATGTTTGAATTATGTGGTCCAAATGGATCCAAATGCACTATTTGTGGTAGAAAACAAAATGGTATGGTGAAAATGTCAATTTTTACTATTTATAAAATTTCTTTTGAAATGTTTACCCACTTATCCTATAGTTTGGACCTTTATTAACTTGTTTGAGTTTTTGTGGCCTAATATTGGTGTGAAGGGACTTGTTTTGGGCACACTTTCTCTGAGTTCTTGACCCGTTTGTGACCATAATAGGTATAACATTGAACTGGAATATAGGATAGGATCACTTTCCTACATGCATCATGCATTATCCTATGACCAAGTCCCCTTAGCTATAGGTATGAACCCACTTCGTGATGTTACAAAACCTTCACACTACTACTATAAGTGGCATTACATAAGTGGTAGAGCCTTCCTACTAATGGGTGCCCTAAATAGATCCAATTTTTCCATTTGATACCCATGCTAAGTGTCCTCCCTTAGGTCTTGGAGTCCCTTGTAGTTCTTCCATATCCTTGAGAAAGAAACTAATATTATTTCTTGAACTTTATGATGGCCATATCCCATAGGGATTCCCGTTTATATCAAGTTGTAATTGCATTCCATGCATATTCTTATCGAATTGAGCTTTATGTTGAATCTCTGCTTCAGTTTTATAAGCATTATATCATGAGCTTGTCTCAATCCTAGCCAAGAAGATCCTTTCATATACCTTTTGAAGCTTGATCACCCCATACTCGAAGGAGACATATCCCCAAGTATCATTATCTTGTGCATGCTTCCTTGCATTAAGCATAGGTATGTTTCACTACTTGGAACTAGTTTACTTGCGTGCAACACTCATTTCCTCCTAGTTCTGTACTATAAGAAATTTGATCCTTTTTCAAGAGTTCCAATATGAAAAATACCAAAACAATAAAAAGACATAAAAATACAGATGAGAAATCATATTTCTTTGAAATTTTCCTTGTCATGTCGCCTTCGAATAGAGCACTGCATATTCCATCCATTGGTTAGGTTATTCGTATGAGTTTAGGATTTGTACTTGTTACTCTGAGTTTTTTCCATCGATGGGTTATGCTTCAATTCCCTATGGAGCCTCTATTGATTCCTCCGGTGTCACAGAGTTGTCCTAGTTTCCATGTTGAGTCTATGCTTCCTATGATTCTTCATCTACTTTATGCTCTTGTTCGAAGGAAGTTTTAACCCAAGTCGACCATTCCTGAGTTATCTTGTCTTTGGATGTCATCCATTCTCGATACAGTTACTGGTTCCTGAACATCCTATTCGTCCTAGTTCTTCCAAATTGTCTAGCATTCTTGTGTACCTTTTGTCAGTTGATGGGGGATTCCATGACTCCCTCCTTCTATCAGATTCCATTCCATCGAATTCAAATCATTTATTCTGGAATAGGGATATAGATTCCATTGAGTGCCTTGAGACTTGAATTCATTAGTGGAAGGTTCTCTCTCCATTGATAGCTTTGGGAATACATCAATGTCCCCTGATCTATGGACTCCCTCAAGTGTTGGACATCAACACATCTATTAACACTTGTTTGATTGCATTATGTACCTTGATTCCCATTATCATTATCGGTGGGATATCGCGTGTCTATTAGCGATATACATAAATGACGGTAATCAGACGATGGTCCATCATGTTCGACCTCAACACCTTTATTCATGTGCTGGGACATGTACTAGTAGTGATTTGTGTAGAATACCTCCAATATTGGTGGCATTCAATATATGCTACCTCCTTGATTGTGCCAGTATCTATGAGATATCAGTTATCATGACTAGATTCCAGTGTACCATCAAATGTCTTCGTTCATTGCGAAGATATTGTTTCACTGTGTATTGTACGTGGCGATGATCATATATGCCTATACATGGCCATTCTACTATTATGTATCTGGGGAATCCTACACTCTGTATTTCCAATCACATGTAGAGATCTATCATTGTATTGTACTGATGAGTGGCTAGTTTTCCCACCCGGGTCTTCATTACTCCACTTATGGGACTATTGTAATGCATTTCAACCATCATGTTAGCCCTCTGACCTCACACATTAGGGGGAACCTATTATATCTTATTTTACCACACTTGGTATATCATGTTTTTATGGCCTATCCATGTCCATATGCAGACTCTTTGGACCTCTTTCTCTCAGTATAACTTTGATGCTTTAGAGATTACCCTTAAAAAGTCAGGTTTAGGGGTATATGTGGGTCAACAACTTATAGATCATGTGTACATGCATATTGATCCACTATGACCCGCATACGTTGAAAAATGTGCTCAAAACAAAATATTTGGAGGTTTCCTTCATCAAGTAACGAATAACTTGACTCTTGTCCTTCTATATTCCTGGAATTAAAATGCTTTGAATTGACCCTTGACTTCTCATTGAGGGGCTATATATTGAGCTATTTGGAAGCATTGAAGAGGAGGATAACTTGTGAGAGAAATGAGACTATAGTGTATTTGTGCCCCATTCTTTCATACTTGATTCTGCATCCCTTTATCCTTGGAGTAGCCATTAGTTCTCTTTCCCATGATTGACTTTGTCTTGTGAGCTTTCCTTGATATGGAGGATTGAAGTGGTGGAGGCCCAGGTGGAGGACTTGGTTTCTCGATTTCGACAAGGTGCCAACATATGTTGTCATTGTATCTATGTTCATATTTAATAGAAATATCCATTTCTCGTCCATAGTTGCTTTGATGATATATTGGATTTGTATATGCTAGAGTTCTAACACTTAATATATATCATGCTTGTAAGTTTCATTGTTGTTGAGAATGAAATGTAGGTGTAAGTGTGATTTAAATCTCAATGAGGATCTTCTACGAACATCCAAAATAATGTATGATTCTCATCCCTTTCTATTAGAATTTTTTATCTCTTTAGCATATTGGAAGTGGATTGATTTCTGGTGTCATACTGTCTGTTGTGGTCCAACCCAAGCCATAGGATTTTTTCTCTGTAGCAAATGTGAAGGCCAAGATCTAGAATTTTGAGTTATGTCTAAGAGGTGGAATAAAATATTTTGCAAATAAAAATCATGGATGGAACCCTACTCATACAAACATTTGTAACACTATTTCTAGAGAGTAAAAAATCTATTTCAAAAGGTGTTATGCAGTAGTACCCAAGCTGTTGAACTGAAGAATTTTAATTAAATAATTATGTGTAGTAGTTGAAGTTGCTTTGGACAAGAAACATGTAAGTTTTGGGGGATTTTTAGAGTGGTTTTTAGGCTTGGCTTGGATATCATCCACCAAAGAGGACTGTGGGATAACTCATCATTTGGACCAAAAATCACACAAAAAGATGAAGTTAGTTAGAAATTAGTTAGGAATTTTTTCCACTTTGTAACGGGATCCACCCATGATGTGATGTATAAATATGTAGAAGATCTAAGGATAGAGGTTTATATTATGAATATCTAGTAGCTATGTTGGTGTCATTTTCACTGAATCAAGTTCAGAGTCCTATGTTTGTTAGAAAAGAACAAGATATATGCCCAACAAAGTGTAACATTGTCGGAAACACCTGCGACACAAGTGAGGTCTCACCTAAGATATCTATGGGGACTTTGAGAACCAAGATTCTGCAGTTATGGAAGGGCATTTCCTTATCACGACATAATTAGGTCACTCAAATAAAAAAAAGAAATGGAATTCCGTCGTCATACATACATCAAGGAATATAGCAGATTGATCAGTGGAATCATATGGACAACATGTAAGATATATATAGTTTAACACATATTAGCCATCATTCCACACTATTATATCATTAAATGTTTGACACACTTATAAGGTTCATTCACAATAGTCATTCATTCATCATAGACATAGATATCAAAGACACCAAGACACATATTTAACTTGGAAACCCATACGGGAAAACCAAAAAGGCGCTCTTCATCTAACACAAGTGATATTTTAAATTCCTTTGGTCTATGTGCTTATCTTGCAGACCTCTCTCGGGATCTTCTCTATAATAGATGAGGTTTTTGTCTTTCTCATGCTGTCATGTCTTCCTAGGTATTTTATTAATATATTTCAATATGATTTCTCTTTTTCCTCGTCTGTTTGCTTTGGTCTGGTCCTCTTCCCTCTCTTGCACATAGTTTGGACCGACCTTATATTCTTCTTACAATTATTGTTTTACCTATATACTAGTTCTCAACTGTCAGCCAACAATTTTCTATGCAAACTCAAAACATCTTGTTTACATTAATACATGCACTATCAACCCAATTTACAATGGTGCTCATTTCCCAAAATACACTACTATTCTAACTAACTCTTAGTCTAACTAACTCTTACTAACTCTTATAAACAATAGTTTGAAATCCTGGTTTTGACTCACTCTTCTCCTCTTTTTTTGTAGCCTTTTTCATCATGGTCTTTCTTTCCCTACAACTAGATTCTTCATCTTTCCAACCAATATTCTTATATCTTTTCCTAGGGCCAACAACCCCCCAAAAATCACATGTGCCTTGTCACGAGCCACTTTAATATGAAATTTCTATTAGATCAACCTTACTCTAAAACTCCTGACAGATATTCATTATAGTCTCGTCTTCTCATTGCACATATTCTTTGACCTTCTGCAATTGATTTACAATTCCAAAACTGATACATTATGAAGTTGCTACTCTCATCGCTAACAGCACTTGTCATACCCTTTCATGGATTGGGTGGATTATCCCTATAACCTGTTATGCTTCATCTTAGAGTTCTGTGACAGTACGTTCCATTCACTTTTGTTGTTTTATCGGCAGTTGTTGGAGAAGATGGTCAGTAAGCCGACTAGAACGATAAACCGACTAAGTCGATCAGCTGACTAATTAGAGATTAGGTCGGCCACATAGGGTTGTGTCGGTTAATCGAACCGACAGGTAGTTATTTGTAACTATTTTGACAATCATATATATTAGGCTATTGAGCTAGATAAGAACTCGGTTCAGCTTTCTGTATTGTATGGACCCTTTCACTATAGTATAATTTGTTACTCTACCTATGTTCTTGTCTCTTATTTCTGTTGTATTTGTATTCTTTAATGTGTATTATTGGTAACCCTATGTGATCTGTGAGATTACAACATTGGTTCCATTGCTGATAGTACATATCTGAGATGAATACAAGCATATGATATCAGAACATGAGATTAAGGACTGGTGGGAGCGTAAGGTAGCAAATTATTTGCAGAATTACGCACGGAGAAACAGATTAACAACTGCTCAAGAAAAAGAAAGGTTCTTTACTAAAACCCATGAGAAGTTTGTAGAATCAGTACCCCATCTCTTGAAGAAACTTCTGGATGAAAAAGTCGGAAGCGACTAAGGAACAACAACTATTAGAGAAACTGATTCGAGGGGGAAGGAAAAACCTGTCAGAGTGGTTTGAAAAGATCACCGACAAATTCTACGAGGAGCAAGCTATAAAGGAAAGAACTTCAGTAGATGCTGTTCAGAAGAAATTCTATACAAACCTTACCGAGCAATTCCTGTGTTCCTTATCGACCTTGTTGTTCAAGTTCTTTATAGAAAAAGGAGTGGGTCATATTGTCGAACCTCGTCCATTACTAAGCGAAACACCACAAAATACTAACTGGGCGGAGAAACAAAAGAAGTGGGAGAAATTCATTGCTAGAAGGGACTAGGAATATTTCCTAAGCAAGTAAATAGAACTATCCAAGATTTCTAAAGCATCGAGTAGGCTATGGGGGGGTAGGTGGTCATATGTCAGGGTAAAGTGGAGAGGATTCTACTCGACTGAAAAGAGATACCATCACCAGCGATGAAAAGTTGGCCTAAAAAGGAAATTGAACGGATAGTGTCACACAAAGGTATGACGAATTTACAAAAAATAGAGAGAGAGAAGAGGCTGCAAAGAAGAGAAGAAAGAAGAGAAAGAGCTATAGCACTGCAAAGAGGAATGAATACTAGGGTGGCATACTAAGAGAGAAATCCTCCAGAGTCGGTTCATGACTGACAAGAAGAAGGCATGGAAGAAGAAGCATCACCTATGGAAAAATATTTGTGGAAAGAGAAATGAGAAGATCTCCAAGTAGAAGTTCCCCATGAGCTAAGACCTCTATCTCCAACGAATCCGAGTACCAGGATACAAGCCATTGTCGAAGAGGACCTCAGACTAAGAGCTGGTGAGTTTGGTATATGGAGCCGACTAGACAACAAGATAAATAATGATAATCATCTACTTATCCGTCGACCAGAAGAAGGAAATTGGGTCACGCTTCAAGTGTACCCCTCCAACCGAAGTATCCACTTGCTTTACTCGACACATGAAGGAGCACCCCCCTTGCTAAATATAGCTTTGGAGAATATAGAAAAATCAGACTTGCAAAAAAACAATTGCAGTTGGACATTAATAGGAGAAGTCGACCCTGACTGACTGCTTGTTGGAGAAGAAATGACAAATAAAACAACCGACGAAAATGAGAGTTCTGTCGACAAAAAGTTTGCACAAAAAGATAAACAAAACATCCCACTACCCCCACCACCACCCCCACAACTGCCACCTCCTGAAGAAGACAGTGACAGTGAATCCGACATGGGTCATAGGTCAGCACATATTCCTCTATATGGGGGCGATGAGGGCCCTATATGGCATTGGTTCATTTGCGAGTCGACATGGGAGGCCAATTAGTTTACAACAGAAGATAGACAGATGGCACAGTTCACTGGTGCATTAAGGAAAAGAGCTCTAACTTGGTATATGACCTTTTCTGAGAGAACCCCCAATGCATCCAAGGTGGAAATTAAAGCGCAATTTCTATCATTTTTTAAAACTCCAGATGCTAAACATCTGGCAGCTAAGAAATTGAAAACAACATCACAAAAACTAGGAGAATCTATCCGTGACTACGAAAAATGTTGGAAAGACCTCCTCAGCCAATTGGATTATGTAATTGATGAGCAACTATTAATCCAGTGGTTTCTTGCAGGTCTATCCCAGAAGATTCATTGGCACATAAGTCTAGAGATGTTCAAAACATACAAAGAAGCACTTACTAAATCCTTACAAGTAGAGATGAACGAAGACTTTCTAGCATTCCCCACAGATAATAGACTAAAACAACAGCTCGAGATCATGCAGAAATATTTAAAAGAGCTAAACATTAAGTGTCAAGACATATGGTGCATGAAATGCTCAATGGTCGGACATTCAAAAGATAACTGTTGACAAGATATCAACCGACAGGACGTTCGATTTATGCAAACATAGTGTTTTTGCGACATCTTCCAAGAACATAGAGAACACACGACGAAAGATTTCCTGTTTAACATGAAAAATGATAAAGAATCTTGGTGTGCTATCTGTGAAACAAAGAATCATGCCATGGTCGACTTCCATATAAACCTAAAAAACCAACAAAACTACCACGCAGTCTACCAGACTAACGCAGTTGCGCAGAATAATGAGCAACGAAACAATGTGCAAAATGATCAGAATAATCAAAGGTACGAAGGTCATCGATATGAGCAATTTTTCAACAACTGACGTGGAGGATATGGAGGTTGAGGTTGATTTTCTAGGAATCGTGACAACCGACCACGTCAGCCCATCCAATGTTTCATGTGTTATAAAGAAGGTCACCATTACGCAGACTGTCCATACAAGGACAGAACTGACTTAAAATTCTGTACTAGTTGTGGAGTAGGGGATCACTCATTAAAGGATTTCCCTACTATGCTTGAAAAAATAATTAAGAAGAAAAATGTTAATGTCTTGTTGTGCGTACAAAAACATGATATTATCAATACGAATAACTTGCATATCGTAACCCGACAGGGGACAAAAACTGGGAATGATAACCCACAAATAAGCAAAATAAAAGAAAAGAATGATTATCCCGATCCAGTTAAACATAAAAAACTGTATAAAGATGCAACAAATGTATTTAGAGAATTTGCTCGATAGGAAGAAGAGGACGATAATCGACAAGACATAGTAAAAGAGTTAATACACTTAGTACAAAAAGATAAAACTGTATCTCAATTCATCGACTTATTGTATAAAATAAAACACAACAATAACACCGAAAAACAAACAAAGAATATCTACAGCCTAAACCAAAAAGATAAAAGTGATGTCGACCCACTTGTCGACCTAGAAATTGAAGGATACCATGTACGACAAGTTGTACTCGATTTCGGGTCACAGGTAAATATTATGACTCTAGACACTTGGGAACAATTGGGTAGACCTCAACTATACGAGTCAGGCATATACCTGAATCTAGCCGAGCAAGGCCTAATTAAACCTATTGGAGTATGGAGAAATGTCGACACAACAATAAAAGGAATATCGACCAAAGTCGACTTTGAAATTATTGACCCTAAGGAAGGATCCAGCTCCTTCCCAACATTAGTAGGTCGACCTTGGGGAAGAAAAATGAAAGCATCAATATCCTTAGACAAAGAAAGAATAAAACTAAAAGGAAATGGACAAAAGGTCATTGTGCCTATTCATCCATCCTAAGGAGAAACTTGGACAGAACCGATTGATGAAGAAGTTGACATCCGAAAACTATATCAGATACAGAATAATGAATATTACACAGAACCTAATGTCTATGGTGAACTTTACTTAGGAAAACTAGATTCAGTAGGATACAATTCAGACGTAGAACTATATGATTGGCAAGTCAAGAACTACGAAACACAAGCAAGAGGCTGTTGGACTATTCAAAAAGTGCAGAAAAACTAGTCCAACAGTGCTTCATGGTGTCCAACATCCCAAAAATATTTGAAAAGAAAACTAGAGAATATCCTACACTAAAACCAAAAAATATAAATAGTACACAAATACCAAGGTACAAATAAAGAGAATCACCAGTCATGCATATAGAACAAGTATCTAGAAAGATTGGTGAACATGGCCGACTACAAATCCTAGTGGAAACTTTTACAGGACAAGCTGTTAGATGGTGGGATACCCATCAATCAAGACTGCAAACATGGAAAATGGCTTCAACTTTATTCATAGAAAGATTTGGAGGAAAAAAGTTAACCAATCAAGCCCAAATATCTATGTTCATCCAAGGGAAAGATCCAGAAAACCACATAAAAACATGTGAAAAAGAATGGAAAAGACTTGGGTATAAGGATGAACGTACATGGCCACACCTATTTCCATCAATGCTATCCGACTTACCAAACAAATGGTACAAAATGGAAGAAGCTCGAGGTGAAACATTCCTATGGCATGAACTCAAAGATAATTTTATCAAAGATTTCAACTTTATACCACAAGATGAGAATTTGGTTGAAACAACAAAACATATCAAAGCATTTATACAACCGATAGAAAACAAAACCCTAAAATACAGTTGACCGACAATAAACTTCAATAATATACAAACCGAGACAATACCACAGTTAACAAGATTACATATAGAAAATGAAAATTCGAAGGGGAAAAGCTTTATATGGAAGTCAAACCATGTCGAAATAACAAAACTAATTCGCACAGTGCTCAAATTCGAGACAATCGACAAAGAAGATATCGACCGAATGACTACAACAGACTTTCCTGCCACATTTTCATAGTTTAAGGAAGGGAGCCGACCAATCAATGAAGCCAAAGCACCAGAATGGCTAGATGCTAAAGTCAAAACTAAAGAATTCAACATCTCAAGTGATGACCGACCAAAAATGACTAAAATTGGAGACTACTGGAATGAAGAACAAACGACAGAAATAGTGAACTTATTAAAAGAGTTTTAGGATTTATTTTCTAGAGATTACAAAGATCTCAAAGGTTTGGTTCATGAAATGGGTGAAATAAATATCAACATTAAACCTCATATATGACCTATAAAGAAAAGACCATATAAACTAGCTCATAAATACAACGAGATAGTCAAGAAGGAGATTGATAACATGCTCGCAGCAGGTATTATATACCCTATTGACCAATCATAATGGGCAAGTCCAATGGTTTTTCAACCAAAGAAACACGATCCAACCAAGCTAAGGATTTGTGTCGACTTCAGAGAGCTAAATAAAGTTACATTAATAGACCCATTTCCAACTCCTTATGCAGATGAAATCTTAAATGAGGTTGCGGGACATGAATGCTACTCATTTATAGATGGATTCTCAGGTTATAACCAAGTACAAATAGCCAAAGAAGATCATAAAAATACAACATTCGTATGTGAATTTGGCTCATTTGCTTACAGGGTTATTCCTTTTGGACTAAAAAATGCACCTACAATATTTTCCAGAATTGTGGTAAAAACATTTCAAGAATATACTTACAAAAAAGTGGCAGTATACTTTGATGATTGGACAATATACTCTATGTTAAAAGATCACTGCAAATGTCTAAGGCTTATGTTGGAACGATGGCGACAAATCCAACTATCTTTGAACATCAAGAAGTGCATATTTCTGACCCCCATAGGGATATTGTTAGGACACATTGTTTGCAAAGAAGGCATTAAGGTCGACTTCACAAAAATAAAACTTATCCTCGACTTAAAACCACCAGTGAACCTGAAACAAGTCAGTATATTACTTGGTCATATAGGATATCACAGAAAATTCATAAGATACTATTCAGACATGACCTACCCACTGGAAGAACTATTAAGAGAAGACAAGGAGTTCGACTGGACAGAGGAATGCAACATATCATTTGAAAAACTAAAAATAAAGCTACTCGAAGCACCCATCCTAAGGTTTGCAAAATGGTCGACTAAATTCCATTTACACATTGACGCATCAGGCCTGGCAATAGGAGAAATCATAACTCAACCAGGAGATGATGGAATGGACTACCCTATAGTTTACAGCAACAAAAAATTAAATAAAGCAGAAAGAAACTATTCGACAATAGAAAGAGAAGAATTAGGAATGGTCTTCGCACTACAAAAATATCGACACTACCTACTAGCTAATCCATTTATCTTTTATACCGACCACCAAGCACTAAAATATCTCGTAAATAAGCCTTTACACCATGGGAGAATCTATCGATGGCTACTTCTATTCCAAGAATTTGAATTCTTAGTCGATGTCAGACCAAGAAAATTAAATGTCGGTCCCAACCACTTATCCCGAATCGACATGGGAGAGGAACCGATAGGAGTCGAAGACGACTTACCGGATGCACATTTATTTTGAATAGAAGTAGTCCCAGCATAGTTAAAGGAAATAGCTTAGTTTTTAGAAGATGGACAAGCACCAAAAGGCATGAGTATGAAGAAGAAACAAATCTTAGCCATGAAAGTTGCACCATATAGTCTCATAAATGGGTTCTTATATAAAATGGGTTTAGATGACATCCTCAGAAGGTGTGTACTAGAACATGAAAGAAATAATATTATGTATGAAGCACATTATGGACCTGTAGGAGGACATTTTCAAGAAAACACAACTGCCAAGAAAATCCATCAATCAAAGTAATGGTGGCCGACACTTCATAAAGACTGTAAAAAGTTTGTAAGCCAATGCGACAGATGTCAAAGGTTGGGTTGACCTTTTCCTAGTATAGAAATGCCCTTGACATCACTAAACCCAAGCTTGACATTTGAAATTTGGGCCATCGACTTCATAGGACCATTTCCCATACCAGCAAAAAGAATAGGTGCAAGGTACATAATAACTGCAGTCGAGTATGTAACCAAATGGGCAGAGGTAGAACCAGTCGACACATGTTCCAGTGAGATAGCTGCCAAATTTATCTATGAAAATATCATTACCCGATTTGTATCTCACTAACCCTAATAAGTAACCAGGGAACACACTTTATTAATAAAACTATTAAAACACTAACATAATAGTTCCAAATTGACCACCATCAGAGTACAGCTTACCACCCTCAGTTGAATGGAGCAATTGAAGCATTTAACAAAACATTGACAAAAGGATTAACAAAAATATGTAACACTGACAAAGATGACTAGGATTAAAAGGATAGCTATAATACTATGGGCATACAGAACAACATACAAGTGTTCAACTGACCAAACACCATTTCGACTAGTTTATGGACAAGAAGTAGTAGTGCCACTACACTTTCAACAACAGACACCTATTATCGCAGAGATTTTACATGTAGATGTCGAACAAGAAAGAAAGGACCGACTGCTGCAATGAAGTAAGCTAGAAGAACATTGACTAATTTCTTTACAACATCAAGAAATCCAGAAACAACAACAAAAAGCATGGCACAATCATAACATCAAAAACAAAAACCTGTCGGTAGGGGACCTTGCTTTACTATACAATAGTCAAGTAAAAGGGAAACCCAAAAAGCTACATACAGAGTGGATGGGACCCCATGTTGTCAAAGTAATTCATGCCAACGGATCAGTTTGACTAAGGACGTTACAAGCCATAGTATTTTGGAAACTTGTTAATGGTGCCCAACTAAAGCAGTACAGAAATTAAACAAGTTTAAGAAAAAAAAATCATATAACGACAATAATGGTTAAATAAAAGCTATAAAAATTTGAAAAAAATCCAAAAAGTAAAATAGAACCGATATCCATAAAAAAGTATGACAGGGAATCAACACTTTGACAACCGACATCACGCACATCGACATAACACCATCGGCCGCTCACATGATCGACATCGACCAATGACCTCGAAAGTCACATCACGCCTTCATGACTATGAGCACCAAAATCAAATCACCATTAATGCAAACTCAAGTTCTCGCGTTGAACCATCACGTCCGCCATCAATACACCCCTCGACAAAAATGTCAAACACATCAACTATAAATACTGGACCGCAAAAGGATCACTTATAGTATTTCAAATAGAGAGAGCAACTTAGCAACCATAAGACTGAAAGTCAAGAATACCGAAGTAAAGTCAACAGCAAACCAACAAAATGGTGCCAAAACAAACCAGAGTTGCAGCCAAGTCTAAAGAACTACAAACTGCGGAGACACCATTAATAAGGAGACTAAGAAACATCAAGAACGCTAAGGCTTAGGAGAGCTCATGGGAGAAACTATGGGCTGAGATCAATGAATGGGCCTATGTCGACAAAAAACCTACCCTAGTTGCAGAGAAAATAAATCACAGTACTATTGTGAACTACATAAACGCACCGTTCATGGCTAGTTTTGGAGGTACAAAGGAAACATCAGTGAAATTCATCATAAGCCGATACCACAACGACAGATTTTACTTCGACAGACCAGTCGAGATCTCCAGTGAAGTAATCTATAAATTGACTGGTTTATCAAACCAAGGTGACCCAGTACCAGTCGGCATAAAATAAGGGATGGTAGAAGAACTAACTGGATCATCATCAGGAAAAAACTCCAAAGGGATAATGATTAGCCAAATACAAGCCCAAACGCCACAAATTGTGGCTAAAATCATAGCCATTGTGCTTACACTGACATGTCAAGGAAGAAAACTAAAACTAGATATGTTGGAGGCAGTGGATACCATTTCCGACACAGGGGAAATCTACAGATGGGATGAGTACGTCACCGACATGCTCAAAGGAATCTGTGAAAAATTCCTGGAGTCGGGAGGGATTTAAAGGTTCCCATCCCTTATGATATGGATAGTCATGTATTACTTATGTCCTGTCAGGGACAAGCAGTTTCAAGAACCCACGAAATTCCATATGTGGAGATTCAAACCATTTTCCCAAATTGGAACAATGAACGAACTAGCAAAAGAGACAGTGTTGTTGGAAAACTGGTTCCAACAGCTGAAAATCCAAACGACCAGATGGAGGGTGCCCTAGAACATCCGACAAACTCTGCCCAAAAATGCCCACATACAGTTAGAACTCGACCATACCGCGGTGTGGTAAATGCAGGGAACCAAGGAAAAAGAAAAGACTCTCGAGTACTACCCAACAGTCGAAGAGATCTTTCGGGAGCTAGCTCAATAGTCGGGTACAAAAATGTCGATACCAGCAAAGGCCAAAGAGACAGACCTATCAATAGAGGAGCCACTAACATACAAGAAAAAAGAAGACGAGTATGAGCTTGGATTATACATTAGCACATTTGTATCAGAGGAGACACCAGCAGAAGGCATCGGTCAATTGCAAATTACAATCAAACCGCTGACAGCCCAAAGGGAAGAGACACAGGCAAAAAAGCAGGTAATCAATCCAGCTGAAAAAAGCATCATCTCGTCTCAACAATAAGGGGGAGAGATAGAAACTAAAAACCCCGAGTATGCTATAACCAAAGAAAACATCCGTAAACTGTCGAAGGAGATAGAAGCCTTGAGAAAAAGGAAAAGAAGCTAGGAGCAGGAGCAGGGGAAAGGAAAACACAAGCTTATCATCGCAAAATAATCAAAATATGAAGATGAATTAGCAGCCATGGCGGTCAAAATCATCAAAGACATCGTTGTGAATAAAATTTCGATGGAAGCACAGTTCCAAAAATTTGTCGAAGCCGGAGCACAACAAGGTCAACTGAAAAAGGAAAAAATCACAAATACCTCAATGGCTGAGAATGTTGTTGATCTCATGTCTACACCCCCACCCCCGTCTCCAACCAAAATAACCCAAGAAACAATTCCAGAGCCTCCTTCCATAAGCCCAATCGACATATGCAAGAATGTTATGCCAAAAACCTTGAAGGAAAGGTTTGATCAAGACAGAGACTTCCAGGCGTACATCAAAAATTGCCTGAGTTACTCACCTCGGTACAGAAGATCACCACCAAGTGCCCTTTGTTCGATGCTGGTGGATCTAGACTGTCCGTTCCTCAACCTGGCCAAGTACCCCAAAGGTCGAGGACTGTTGTAATTTTGAGTTCGACATTTCAAAGAAATCTCAACAAGCAAGCTGAAGTTGTCGCAAGTCAGACTACATCCCTCTTTCCAACCGACCCCGAACCCCCCCCCCCACCAGCCAGTGAACCGATAAGAAATGAGGAAGAAGAGAACATTGAAGAAGTAAATCGAGAAATCGATGAATTGTTCTCGAACCTTCAGGAAGGTTCACCTCCACAAATTCACGACCCAAAATCCGACCACATCCCCACCACTCCAATCACACCTGACCATTCATCATCACCATCACCACCACCATCCCCCAACCCAAAACCTGCACCCAAACCAGCTGCATCAGAGCCACCTCAGCCTCAACCATTAGTACCAACAATATCTGTATCTGGACCCTCTGTACAAAATCAACCAGATACACACCCAGCTGTAGGACTCCTCCTACAGACCCAACTAGAAATACCCCCAACCACTGCAAGCCGGAAACCAGACAACCCATTGCCGAAAAATTTGACTCTCATAGGTACACAAGTACAAAAGCAATCAGAACAACAAAAGAAAAAAAATAAGAGAGATAGAAAGAAGAAGGACCATCCATCCCAAACAACAAAGGTACACATCAATCAACTTGGGTTGACCACTGCAGTCGACGCAGTCAAGCTGAAAGATGGAGAGTTGGGACAAATTCTGGAAACTCTAGCCATTTAAGCAAAGACAAGGAGCCAGAATAGACACAAGGAGATCGACAACAATGAAAAGGAACAAGTTGAGCTCCTAAACAAATGTCGAAGCCTTGCACAGTCTGTGATTCTAGGACCAACAAAGGTCAACACCGAAAAACTGCTAGAGAGAGCCTATCGACTGTTTGAGAGCACGGTGTCGATGCTACAGACACAAATGCAGAACACAAAAGAGGAGCAAAAAGAAGAAACAGCTTGAATGCTAATGCAGTAGCACACAACTTTCTCTGAAGCATACAGAGTACTTTAAGATCACATGAAGGAGTTGGTCATCACAGAAGGAGTACTACGGGACTGGCCTGCTTATTATGGGAAAGTATTCCAGTAGACCCGACAAACACGACAGGACATCCAAGCACTAGAGAAGAGGAAGAGCATGGAAGAAGCACTCAGGAGCACTATTGAAAATCAAATCGTTCTTGAGACAAACAAACTGCAAAATATCGAGCGACAATCACACCAGTGGGTGCAACAGGCAATTTCGAGCTTAGACAAACTAGATATCATCTACCCACAAATGAAATGACTTCTGGAGACAGTAGAAGAAAAACACCAGTTTTTGGGTCCCGACATGGAAAGGATAGCAGGCCTTTCCATTCAATAAAATATGTCGACATTGTCAAGCCTTACAACATTAACAATCAACATCCAAAAAGTATTGCAAAGTTGGATATAATTCTAACATTAGCTGGAAGTGACAGCTGAAGCAATTGTCAAAGTCTGTGTACATAAAATACCAACTATCAAACTTCACATCCCACGAAGGCCGAAACATAGCAATAACTACTTAAAGATAGGTAATGCATTTTTGGTACCTCCCTGTTCTTCGGGACGAAGAACAATTTTGTTCGTGGGGGAGATGTTGGAGGAGCTAGTTGGTAAGCCGACTAGAACGATAAACCGACTAACTCGATCAACCGACTAAGTCAATCAGCCGACTAATTAGAGATTAGGTCGTCCACATAGGGTCATGTCAGTTAACCGAACCGACAGGTAGTTTTTTGTAATTGTTTTGTCAATCATATATATTAGGCTGTTGAGCCAGATAAGAACTCGGTTCAGTTCTCTGTATTGTATGGACCCTTTCACTATAATATAATATGTTACTCTACCTATCTTCTTGTCTCTTGTTTCTATTGTATTTGTATGCTTTAATGTGTATTATTGGTAACCCTATGTGATCTGTGAGATTACAACAACAGTATAGTGACCCGCTGTTGTAATATTTTGGAATCAATAGCCTTTCTCATCTTTTCAACCAGCATAAATTTCTTCAATTCAATCCTTAGTTCGTTCATATTTTTTTTTGTAGTATGAATTTGTTCTGTTACCTTTTCCAACTCTACATCATCCATGATTATTTCCCATGACTAAGAAAGTTGTGCATATCCTTTGGCACAAAGTTCCTTGGCCTCCTGAATCTTTTTTGCAGTTTTATTTACTTCCTTTCGTCAGGATTCCAGTACCTTAGGGGGTTTACTAGGAGTCATATGTGTTTTTAGTTCTGTAACTCATTTTTGGAGGTCGAGGACTACCTCCCCAAGTTGAAAAACTCTAGATTCTGGGAGCATCTCAGTTGTAAATTTCGCTTCGGAGAAGTCATGGTAGGAAAGCGTGATAGCTTGCTCTAACCTTTTTCTATGAAATATTTTTTATTTTTTCTTTGTCTCATGTACTTTGTTTTTTAGCGATGAAATGGTATTCTTTGAGTGCTTGAGTTTGTCAAACACCACATTCTCTCAATCCTTTAATGCGTCTACTGCAAACCGTTGAATACTATGAAATAGATACATCAGAACTATAGAAAAATCAATACTCACATGACCAGTGTCCTTGATCATGGAATTATGTTTTGGCATACCTAAATCAATTGTCGTAGAAATCACTTGAATTTTTCTATGTGGTGATGTTGAGGGTACCTCGACAGGTTAGGAATATTTAAATTCAAGTGGTGGTATAAGATTTGCGTCTTGAACAATTAGATGTAAAAAAACCTTTCTCCACATGGAATTTAAGGAAGATATTTATGTACAAAAACCATAGGGGCATGAGGTCAAAGGGAAGGATAATTTGGTGTGCAGGTTGAAGAATAGCATATAATGGCATGAAGAAATATCCAGGAAGTGGTACCTAAAATTTGATAAGTTTATGATAGAACAAGGTTATCGTAGATGTCATTCTGACCACTATGCTTCTTTCAAGAGGATGGATAATGGAATATATATTATCTTGTTATTGTATGTGGATGGCATGATTGTTTTAGGGTCTAACAGGCAGGATATAAATGTGCTCAAAAGGAAACTAGCTAAACTAGCTAACCAATTAGTACACCTTTGACATACCATTTCAAACTAAGTAAGGATATGTGTCTCGAGACACATGAAGAGATAGAATACATGTCCAAGGTTCTCTATCCATCAACAGTTGGTAGCTTGATGTATGTTATGGCGTGCACAAGAACAAATATTGCACATGCAATGGGAACTATGAGTAGGGGTTCATGGATGAATTGGGTATGAAGCAAGAGAATAGAATGTTGTACATTGACATCCATAGTTCCATTCATATTGCAAATAACTCATCTTTCCATTTGAAGACTAAACACATACATATCAAGTACAATTTCATACGATCGATTCTAGAAGATGAACTATTGAATTTTGAAAAGATACGCACTAGCCAAAATCTTGCAAACATGTTGACAAAGGTAGTAACCAGAGATAAACTAATATCCTACTCAGTTTCTTTTGGCCTTCAAACATGAAGATGAAGATGATAAATTTTCTAGGTCCAAGGTTCAAATCATAGTCCAACAAGTGCAGCAATGGTGGAATTATTGTGATTAGTATCCAATTGGGAGATTGTTGGTTGTGGAACATGATGTTCCTGATTCAAAGATGTTATTATCCCAACAGCAGGGTGCGGAGCTTGCGGAAGATACCCTTGAAAGATTTTTTTGGGATGTTTGTTGGCCAATCGTTTATGGGACCCTAGTATTTTCCCTTAATAATTCCCCTATAAAAGGAAATCATTGTAATACAGTTTTGTATTGTATTGTAGCATTGTAAAAGCGATCTCTATTATTGTGTGAGAGAGATTGTGAGAGAGTGAAGAGGAAGTGCACTTGGTGTGCTGCAGGTTGTATCCGTTCATTTTATTGGATGGTATAATAATAAAGGATTGGAAATTTCTGTGTGTACATAGGCCATATTGGGTGAACCACCTTATATTGGTGTCTCTCTTTTAGTGTGTTAGTGTGTTTTTTATTTACATCTTGTTTATTGTTTATTGTTATTGCTTCGTGATCCTGTTTTCTAACACCAGTGGTGAAACTAAATGACACCCTGTGAAATCATAATGGTTGTATATCAGCTGGAAAGTTATCTTGTGAATGTATTCTTATTTTATTCTAACTTGATGATATCTGGATCTCAAATCAATCTTTGAAAACAATATGGCTCCTTTCACTTGATTAAACAAATCATCAATTATGGGCAATGGTTACTTATTCTTGAATTCCTGTTTATTTAGTTGCTTGGAATCAAAACATAGCTTTAAATTCCCATTGTTATTATTGACAAATAACATAGGTTCTCCCTAAGGAGACACACTTGGTATGATATAATTTTTTTCCATTAATTTCTATAGCTGCATTTTTAACTCTACCAATTATGGGTTGTTTATTTTATAAGGAACTTTGGAAATTGGCACTACACTTGGAACAATATTTATTGTAAAATCGATGTCCTTTTTTGGTGGAAGTGTTGGCACTTCATATGGAAAAATGTATTTGAACTCTTGCAAAAAATGGTAATCCTTTATCCTTGGAAATTTATCCTATAATGTATCTAGTACATGGGTTGCATATATCTTGCAACCTCTCTTGCAAAGCTTCCTTAACTGCAAAGATGAAATATGCCATATTGAAACTTGGTTGGGAATCCTTTTCTCCAATCTTTACCTTCCCTCTTCATCAATGCATTCAAGGGACTTTTCATAGAAATCTACCTTAACCCTATGCTTTTCCAACTGATCCATACCAATAAGAGAAATGGTAGGACATTCAAATTAACGTTTTTTAGAAGTCCATTCAACTCTATGGGGCACTCCATTACTACTTCACTTACTCTTCTCTTTGTTTTACTGGCTAATTGAGCTAGCAAAACCTTATCATGCTTCATTTTTCTAAGAGAACAACTTTCATCCACTTTTGGAGAAACATATTTATGAGTAGATCCTAGATTCATCAAACTAGAAATAGATTTCTTATCAATCTTACCTTTAACAGCCACCATTGCTAATTGATGGTATGCCTAATGGTTATCCAATGCTACATAAAGTCAAGGAGTTTCCCTTGCCATATTTTCCACTGTAAATGCTTCTTCCAAGTTATGAAAACTTCAAGGTTTCTCTCTTCAATGCAGATGGTCCCTAAGCATGTGGTTTCCTATACATCCCCAAAACCGAAGAGTTCCTCTTTCTACTACTACTGTTGGTTCATTTCCACTTTATGTTTGTTGTTGTTATTGAAAATTCCCTGGTTGAATTCCAAATGGGGGTTTGGATCCAATTTTCCTTTCGTCAAACCTTCCTTTTATCTTTCCTTTCCATGCTAGTTGAATTTCTGATTTTCCTTTAATTTGCTCATAGCAATTCATTTCAATTCTGGTGGTTTCATCAAGATTGGGTGGATTAACAAACTCAATCCTATCTCTGTAGCTTTGGGGAATAATTCCAAGCAAGATTTGAATATTTACTCTTTCATATTTTATGTAACCC
This sequence comes from Pseudotsuga menziesii, assembly GCA_001517045.1. Classification (NCBI taxonomy): domain Eukaryota; kingdom Viridiplantae; phylum Streptophyta; class Pinopsida; order Pinales; family Pinaceae; genus Pseudotsuga; species Pseudotsuga menziesii. The sequence continues at coordinate 134,813 of LPNX010230690.1, forward strand.
ACATACCTCAACAATTCCAAAAACTCATGGAAATTCTCTTCCATTGACTTACGTCCAAATTTTAGCTCATGTAACTCTTTCCTCGTATTACCGTAATACCTGGAATATAGGTATTTTTCCTTGAAATGTATTTATAGTCGTTCCTAGATGATCCTCCTCTCCTTAATGCTTTTTTCTTGCATGAAGTGCTCCCACCAAATTGAAGCTTGTCCATTGAGTTTGTAAATAGTGATTATGACCTTTTCATTTTTTGAGTAGTCATAAATCTGAAAATATTTCTTCATTCCAAGAAGTCATGCTTCTGCTTCCTCGTCGGTCTTATTTTCTTAGTCAAATGTGGGAAGACTTACTTTTATAGCTTCTCCTTGTAGAATTATTTTAAATTTTATTCTTCTGTCAAAACTATGGGAAATACAATTTGGAGTACTCTGAAAATTGCGAGAATCACATGACCTACTGGAATATGATCTTGATAAATATGCCTTTTGTTCTCTACTTACATATCGGTCTCTTGGAATTAATGTCCTCTTTCTAAAACAACTTGTAGAGAATATCTCTGTATTTATTTGACCAACATTACTTGGGTTAGACCCAATATTAGCTCTCTTTTGAATATCAATGAGGCTATAAATGATGATAGAATTAATCTCATTCTGCTCTTCTTAATCCTTGATTAATCTCTCATTGAAACTTCTCATTGTCTCAACTAAAGTTCGGGGAGTGATCGACTCTCTTCTCCCATTGGACTCTATCTCAACATTTTCCTCTTACATATTTTCTCTAAGGACATCGTCCTCATGATCATAGGGGTCTTGGAAATCATTCATGGTCACCATTTTCTTATGGAACTCTTTTCCCTTTTGCTCATTGTCCTCTACTACAGTTGTTCAAACATGGTCAAGTGCAAGCACTATGCATCATAGGAAAATTTATTAAACATATTAAAAACACATGAAATGATGCAAAAAATATCGTTTCATATTAGAATTAGTCTCATGGATAAATTTATAAGATTCTTAATTCATTGGTTCGTTTTTCCCATTCATGCATTTATAGAAACTACCACTATTGGAAAATTTGTCAAATTAAAGTCATATGCACTTTCTGTGCATCTCTTATTTTCTTCATATAAGTATGGATTCATCCAAAACAACCCTAGTCCTGCAACAGTTAGCTTTTATTTTCTACCTGCATATATCAATCCTGGCACAAAAAGACCTAGTGATGTAACGATTCTGGCCTAAACATCCCTAGTGTTGCAACCATTAGATTTGATGCAAATTGTTCATGTACCCAGTCAACTCAATGACTCTTCGATACGACAAGGAAACTCATTCCAATTCCAATTGGTCAATTTTTCTTGCTTTGATACCAATGTGACATGTCTCCCTCAACCAAACCAACCATCAGAGGGGACAGTACGAAAATCAGGATTCTAAATTTCACCAAATCCATCACATCTTATCTCATAACACTTAAAATACACATGTCGAACCAATTAAGATCTTAATATTGACTCATTATCTCCTTAATTGACCTTATAAACAATTTCAACTGTTAATTTCCACTTCCGACGATTAAATTCCAACTTACTAACATTTTTAGACCTTTCTAACATTTATGATATCGAGAGTTGGAAATCAAAACATAAAACAGATTTCCAACAAACAACAACAAATTGTCGACTCCAATTTTTTCGACATCAACAGTCAGAAGTCAGAAGCATTTGGAGAAACTTTCACGAAAAATCCTCGACACATCGTCTCCGATATTTTTGACAGCAGGATTCAAAACTCAAAATCACAATGAAAATCCTTAGTGAAACACCTCTGCTAGGTCCTCCCCAATGTCTATACATTGGACCCGTAAAATCGACACCTGAGAACACAAACCTTCCATGCCTTCCCCCGGTGTTGATATCAACATCTAAACTTTGGTGAATTCCATACCTGTCACAATTATTCATTGAATCAAAGGTCAGGAGTCGAAACACCACGACTACTCTACTATGCAACTCAGATCCCCAAATTCCTCTAGTGGTACCTTGGTGTTAGTACTTCAATACATTGACAACAAACACTCCTTTTAACCACCTAACCTGATTTTCCTTCAGGCCTTAAGCATCAATACTGCTATTTCGACCATGGAATCTATGAAAGATTCTTTCGAGTTGGGAATTGAACACTTGACCAATTTGAGCACATATATTAGGTACAAATACTAGCTTTCTGTTTTAAGACTTGTGCATCTACAAATTAAAAATTCACAATGGAAAATTCAATTCATCTACAAGTACAATTAATGCATAAACTAGCATACTCATCGCGGGAATAACCACAATAAAATCATGCACAACAATAACTCATTTCCATATATGAACAAACATTCTATTAAATAATTCAAGATTCCATTTCATTCAATTTTTCATGAACATAGAAATTCTGGGAAATCATGAACAATAAAACACTTATCTTTATCTAGAATCACCTAAGCAACTTTCTATGCGAGGACAACATTCCACAAAACCGTAGGTCTCTTCCCAACCTATATTATTTCAGTTGAGAGGACACCACCAACTTAGGCTATGTTATCCACTAAGGAGGACTACAGAGGATTACTCTGAGTAATGGATACACGCACTCAAGATAATCCAACTGTTGTTGTTGCAATCCCTACCCCAAAAGTTTTGTAATTTTAGGGCCCCTCCTTATAGTTTTCATTTTTTAACTTGTTTCAAACTACTTTTTCTCCGTATAAATGTTTTTCCCCATGACTAATTTTTATTTTTATGAGCTATAAATTTTTTTTTCACCAAGTTAGAACTCATATTTTTCTTTTTACGTGTCAGAAGAACTCAGTGAGTTTAGCCGACACGTTGAGAGAACTCATTATTTCCATGTTATTTCTTGTCTGCTTTATTATTTTTTTAGAAGGATTTGTTGATTTTGCCAATACGTTGGAGAAACTAGGTCTTTTGAGCCAACTTTATCGGTGGGATTATAGTTTTCTTCCTGATGTGTTCGATCGGAGGTTTTGCAAGGATCATCGAGAAATATCACTATTTGGAGCTGGCAGTATCCGGTAAAATCAGAATGTTGATTCGACCTGATCATGGAAAACTTATCTTCACCACCCGTTACCTTCTCTTCAGAATTTTTTTACAAAGTTTTCGGATCACCTTTTCTTCATATCTTTCTAGCGAGTTTTCTCAACAACATCAAGATAACTCAGGGTTTTTTGCCGATGCATTCGACAGAACTAAGGATTTACAACCTCTTTTTCCCTACCGATTTTCATTAAAGGAAATTTCAATTTAAAATGGGCCTTCCAAAAATAATAAAAATTCCATGTCATCATGTATTAACCAATAAAAAGGCTTTAAAATTCAAAAAGGGAGAACCTCTTAAACAAATTTTTAATATAAATTTGGGGATAGGTATCATAAAAAAACTATTTTTTTGTTCGTATTTTCGACATATCTCCCTGTATTTTTACTCAAATTTCGATCGGGAGAGCTCGTTGGATGCGGAATTAAATTCCACGTCCAACGAGAACCCACTCGGCATACTTTTGATGGGCCCCGCTACCCCCAAAACAAGAAATACCTGAAAAAACATGATGATGACATCATCATCATGTTTTTTCAGGTATTTCTTGTTTTTGGGGTAGAGGGGCCCATCAAAAGTATGCCGAGTGGGTGCTCGTTGGACGTGGAATTTAATTCCGCATCCAACTAGCTCTCTCGATCAAAATTTGAGTAAAAACACAGGGAGATATGTCGAAAATACGAACAAAAAAGTAGTTTTTTTTTCTTCCTTCAAAATTAATAAATATTATTTTATTATTTTAACTATTATTTTATTAATTTTCCTTAGGAGGCCCATTTTGGGCTGAAATTTCCTCTAATGTTCATGGAATGTTTTGACAATACATTTTCTGAAGTTTGTTTCAAGTTTTGTCACTCGCCTTTTCATTTTCTTTCACATTTTGTTTTATAGTATCGACATAATTTAGGGTTTGTTTGTGATACACGTGCTAACATGGGGAGTTTTCTCCCGATGATGCTTACTGAGATTTTTCACGATTTTGTCGACGAAGTGCTCTCGGGAGTTTTTGGAGAAACTCCATGATAGTGTCGGAAGAAATCCAATGTTGGAGCCAACACTATCATGAACCTTATTTCCTTTTTGTCAAATCCGAGTCATCTATTTTCCCGATGTGGCTTAAGTCTTAAATGACGTTTTGGGGGTTTTAATGTTTATGGGGTTAGGTTTTTTCCTTCATAGGGTTTTTTAAGCCTTTCCCCAATATTTAGGGTTTTTTCCTCCCCTACCAACCACCAGAAGTTGTCTCAATCCAGTTGGGATAGAGTTTCTCCTCACCGAGTTTTACCCGTCCTGCTAACTCAGCCATGATGGTTTTATTTGCTCCATTCGTCTTCACCATAATATGTGTTTTGACCTTTCAAGCCACAGAGATGGTCTGTCAGATCTCCAACATCTTATTGGTGAGATTGTGGCTAGTTGAGCATTAAGCCGTCTGCCCCTCCTCTGGTTTATGTTTATATGCGGTGATGGGGAATGATATCATCGATGGATTTTCATAGGGTTATTTGAGATGTTCAAAGATGAATCGGTAAATAAATTTTTAGTACCTTTAAAAAGAAAACATGATTTGTCACCTAATATTCATTTGATATTTGAATTTTAACAATAAATTCTCATTACAAGTAGATATTGTTTTTCCCTGAATCCATATTGTTGATCATAGTAACACTTAGTGCTTTCTGGTTGTGTTCATGTTACAGCTTCAGTCCTCATACTGCACCATGCCCAAGAAAGGAAAGAAGAAGGTCAAGTCCGTTGAATATGATTATGATGTAGAATTTCTTCCTAGAATGGAAATTACTTACGAGGATACAAAATATGTCATCGGGGTTGAACCATAGTTTAAATGGGGAAAGATAAACATTTGAAGAATCTCCAGGACAAATTGTAGAAAGACGAGCAAAGTATTCAAAAGATCAAAATCATTAATGAGGAAGAAATCATAATCTGGGTTGCAAAATATTTTGTTTATAAATATCTTTTAGATGACTTGTTAAGACCGATCCTACCAAAAGTGAAAGAGATTGAATCCCAGCTAGCTAAGCATGGATTAACTGCACGACTTTAATTCTCAGGTAGTCGAGTCACTAACTGAGCGGATTCCTCATACCAAATAGTAAACGATCTAATTGGAAACGGTGATTGGGGAGAATCCCTACTGTTGGTACTTGGTATTTTTATAGGCATCAATAGTTTTGGTGCTAGAAAGAGGGCCGCCAGTGCATGGTTAACAGAGGAAATCCGTTTAATAGAAACTATTCCATTGGTGATAGCACTGAAACTAAGTTTCCTAAAGATTTGATTTCTGAAGAAAAAGTCGGTTCTGAAGAGGAAGGTTCAAAACATTTATACATTGTTCTATTAGAAGAAGTTAATCACTTAAGAAAACATACCCGATATTACGTAAAGAAACTTGGAGTATTGAAAGCAATTCCTGCATCACCAAGAAGGTAGGCTTCCAGGAAAGTACCTACTAACACCGAAGATTCGATATTGGTAGAAAGTTTGGAAGATTTGGTAGATTTATCCATAGAAGATATTGTCCAACCACTTGATCAATTGAGACTAGATTCCCCTATTTTTCAATCTCCATTATAGTCACATGTTCAGTCTCCACCACAGACACCTCGTCGAATTATGGTTGGAAATGTACCCCCAAATGTTAATGCTAATCAACCCAATCCACCATCTTGGAGAGCCAGCACACCACTCAACCTGGCTCCTCCTTTACATGATTTTCCTAAGCATCCTGAAAAGGCATTACCTAAGTTTGACCCCGAAAAAGCCATTTTAGTATAATACCACCTACAAAGTTTCTATTTGGCTCTAAAACTTTTGGCCATTGAACACGAAGATTTGGTATGCAGACTTTTTCCACATACCTTTGAATCTAAGGCCTCTTCTTGGTATTTTAGTTTACAAGAAAATTCAATAACTGTTTGGAATACTTTTGTAATGGTGTTTAAGAGCAAGTTTGGTAGTTAAGGAACCCTTTCCACTCTCATGAAATAACTACTTTCTCTGAGAATGGATAAGAAATAAAAGGTGCAAGATTTTAACCAGAAGTTTGCTGCTCATCTGAATAATTTCAATGCTACAGCAAATCCTACTGAAGAAACTTTAATAGAATACTACACTTCAACACTCTGTCCCAACATAGTAATGTTTGTCAAAAGAGCAGTAAAACATTCTTTGGTGGAAAATTATGAGGAAGAAAATAAATTAGAAGATGAACTTGACAGCATAAACAAACACACTGCCAAACTAGAGGTAAATACTTTTAGTGGTAAAAAGCATTTGTTGTTAACCATACCTAAGGAAGAACACTCAAGAGAATTAGAAAATGTAGTTCAAATGGTACAAAAGTTGTCAAATAAAATTGTAGATCTAGAAAAGGACAAAGAAGCTAGTTCAGCCAAAAAATAGCTTAAACCTTATTTCAAGAAAAGAGAAGAAAGTGGAACATCTCAACCACTTGTGTATAATTCTTCTGTTTTGAATTTTAATGAAGTAGGAATGGATCATTTCTCCAGTTTTCATCAAGAACCTCATTCTAAAAATATTTTCCCACAATGGATTAACTCAATGACTCTAGTTATGAATCAAATATTAGATGCTCAAATAAAAGAGCCCGAGGTGACAAAATAAAAAAAACAATGAACAAGAAGAAACACATGAAACCACAATGGTATTATGGGACTGTGCACCTACACTAGGATTAGATGAAGAGGAAATTGTTGAAGGGATCCAACTTTCATCAGTTAATGTTACAACTAGAAGAAAAAGACTAGTAATGGATGAAATATTAATACTACCTAAGATTAGGAAGATACAAGAAAGTATGAATAAGATTAACAATAATACCCAAATAACATCTAAATCTGATCTGGTCAACAAAAAAGATAAGGTCCCGATCGTCAGTAATCCTGCGAGGATAGTGGAGAATACAACAAAAATAAGTAAGAAGGGTCCAGTAGAATACGATATGGGGTATGAGATAGTAGAAGACGTCAAGAAAACGAAAGAGAATATTTCTTTATTTGAATTATGTAGTTTACCCCAATAGAAAAAGAAGTTGTTTGAATATTTTGATCCACAACCCAGTAGATCCCAAGATGACATTCAATCTAATAACTAAATTAATGAATCCAACATTGGAGGCAAGTCTAAATCTCAAACTTTTCCATTCTTATTGCATTTTGAGATTTCTAATCATAATGTGCATAATTGTTTGGTGGATTCTGGGGCTTCATCTAATGTCATGCCACTCTCAGTATGTAGAAAGATCAATGGTCAACCTACACCATCCTCATGTAAGATAATTCAGTTTGATAGATCTACAGTCAAAGTAACAAGAGAGATGAAAAAAATGATGATTGGGTTGTCTGCAGATGAGAGAGTTTTCCAGTTTATAGACATTGTGGTGGTAGATATGCCAGATTGCGTTGGTTTGATATTGAGCAGCGACTGGTTTGTAAAACTGAATGGGTAATTCACCACTAACTGGTCACACCCGTGGTTTCCAAATAAGAATAGTCAAAATCAAATTAAGGTAATGAGAGAATCACACATGAAATGCAATGTAAATCAATTGGAAAGAAAAAATAAACCTATAAACTTCTAATCTTCGGTCTTGGGTAACTACTTTGTAGAACTTGAACCTGGGAATTATCAAGCTGAAGAATCCATTCATGAGTCAAACACATGGTCCGAACTCCTTCATTTTCCACGGACTGATAATATTGATTGTAAAATAGTTAACTCAGTTTCTAACATAGAAAGAAACACTAATCAAGTAGATTTAGAAGATAGGTTTTGGTTTTTGTACTTTGATGGTTCCAAAACACAAGAGGAATCAGGAATAGTTTGTGTCTTGATCGACCCTGAAAAGAAACAACAATTTCTCTCTTGTGGACTAGAGTTTGAATGTACAAATAACACTGCTCAGTATGAAACTCTAGTCTAGGGCTTGAGGAAAGTCGTTGATCTTAAAGTTAGAAATTTAAAAGTATTGGTGATTTTGAAGTAGTTGTTAGGAAGATTAGAAACACAATTCATTTTTTGGTACTGCACTTAAAAGGATATCAAACTGAAGTCTGGGATCTTATAACACATTTTGATTCTTTCAATATAATTTCAATTCCTAGGTTGCAGAATGTTGCATCATATTTTTTAGTTGTTTTTGCTGTAAGGCTAGTACCCTCTAATAACAAGTGCTCTATTGAACTCATTTTCAGGCCAACGATACCAGACGATGTTACAAACTTAAGAGTGTTTAATGATGATCAACAAATCATATATTTTCTAATGAATGATGAAACTTTCAAGGAATCAGTGATTGATGATGAAGAGAATCAAGCTAATCTTCAAAGTGGAAATTTCATGCCTAAATGAGTGGGAACGCTCGAAGGGATGCTTGATTTAAACAACAAATTCATAAAACCTACCAATTTCAAAACAAATAGTTCATCTATTCAATATGATTTGATTAAGTTAGGGATAGAGGTTGAACCCAAGTTTGTAAACTTGGGAAAATGTTGTTCACCAGGAGAAAGAAACAGATTTATCAATTTGTTTCAACAATATAAGGATATTTTTTCTTGGACATATGAAGATATGAAAACATATGATACACATAATATTCAGCACATTATTCCCATTAAATCGGGCGTGAAACCATTCCAACAACAACTAAGAGAGATGCATAAAAAATCGGAACCTCTGATCCAAACTGAAGTTAAGAAGTTATTTGATGCCAAGATTATTTTTCAGAGTCAGGCATTCAGAGTGGGTAGAATAAATTCCATTACACAAAGTGAACGAGGGCACGATCATTGACTTCTTACAAGAATACATCATGACCATGTTTGGGCTTGCAATTTCACTTGTTTTTTATAATGCGTCTTATTTTTCATCCATTAAAATGACTAAATTTCCTAGTGAAAGAGGAATTCTACAAGATCGAATTAATACATTGTTGAAACTTGAAGAGTCTAGGCTTAAGTCCAAAGAAATATTTAAACACCAACAGGATATTGTCAAAATATGGTTTCACTTCGTTCTTAAATGGGATCACCCGCATGATGAAAAGGGAAAGTTTCAACACCTATGGGTTGGCCCCTTTCAGATTGCTGAAAATATAGCCCCCTCGACTTAAGTTACAAGATTTACAAGGGTGGGAGGAGAATATTCCTGTTAATGGTATGGTTCTCAAACATTATTTCACCTAGTACCTTAGGACTCCTTTTGTACACAAATAAAAAATTTTCTTTTCTGTTTTTTATTTCTTTTAGGCTTTGCTTGCTTTGTTTCTGCTGATTTACTTTCTTTTTCATTGATTTTAAGCATTGATTTCTTTCAACGATTTTCTTTAGTTTAGTTGTTTTTATTTCAAAATAATCCAACTCAATATCGTGGTGCTTGGGAACATTTAAATATCAACAAACTTCCAAATGTTTTAATCCAAGAACTTCTCATTCGAAGTTAGTTATGCAAAATTTTGATAAAAAATAAGATTCTTTAAATTGATAGACCGCTGAAGGGAATTTATTTCAAGGGCACATTGAAGTCCTTTTTAAATCCGAAAAAATAACTAAGGTATAGGAAGTGTAGAATACTATCTTGGGGCTCCATCCACTTTCACAATAATATATGTCCTAGGAAGCTTGTTGCAGTAGACCTGCGGAAAGGAAGCGGAACAAATAGGTGCATGGTATTCAAAATATTCCCATGCCCCAAAATGAAAGCCAAAAGGATTAATATAAAGAGTCAAAATTCCAAAACAAAAAGTATGTATCGAGAAGATATACTGAAAGAATAAATTAGTAAAATAAAAGGATTGCTCAAAAGGTTCTTCTCCGTCTGTGAGTTGAAACGAATCATCACTCACACAAAATGACATTATGGATGGAAGAACCTAAATCAAATCTCAAATGTGAAAGAAGAAATTAGGGAAGGCTCAAAAGACAAAAGTCTTAAGCATTAAAGAATGCAAAAGGAATGAGAACGAGGTGCAAACGAATACATTTGTCTAACTCTATCATGATCCTGTGGTGTCATATCCAAAAAAAAACAAATGCAGAAGTAGAATGAATCTCACATTTTGTCCCCAAGAGAGTTACCGGGAATTCTAAGATTGGTTACCCTACCCCAAAGGACTATAATCAATGTAATGCTTTGAACCTTACATTCCTCGAAAATTTTAGACTCTTAAATGATCTTGGAAAAGACTGGGATAGGTTGCTCTAATCAAATGCCATAAATAATTTTTTTGTTTTCAAAAGATAGTTTTTTTTTCTAGATATTTGTGTTCACCAACTAGTTGCCAATTATTGCTGCTACAACCCCTACCCCAATTTTTTTATGATTTTAGGGTCCCTCCTTAGAGTTTCAGCTTTTAACTTGTTTCAAACTACTTTTTCTCCTTAAGATTTTTTCTCCATGACTTAGTTTTATTTTCATAAGCCAGAAAATCCTCTTTGCACCAAGTTAGAACTCATCTTTTTCTTCCGACGTGTTGGAAGAACTCAGTGAGTTTAGCTGACATGTTGAGAGAACTCATTGTTTCCATCCAATTTATTTCCTTCTTTATTGTTTTTCGGAAGCATTTGTTGAGTTTTTCGATACATCGACGAAACTCGATCTTTTGAGACGAAATTATCGGTGGGGTTATATTTTTCTTGTCGATGTGTTCGATCGTATTTTTCACAAGGATCGTCAGGAAATCTCATTATTTGGAGTAGGCGGTATTAGCTAATCTTGGAATGTTGAGCCAACCTAATCAGGGAAAAATTATCTTCTCCAGCCGTTACCTTCTCTTCAGAAGTTTCTTACAAATTTTGTCGACCACGTTTTCTTCGTATCTTTCAAGAAATTTTTTCCGACAACATTGGCATAAATCAGGGTTTTGTGTTGATGCGTCTAGTGGAATAAAGGATTTACAACCTCTTTTTGCTTGCAGAGTTTTTCACGAATTTTGCTAGCAATACATTTTTGGAAGTTTTTTTTAAGTTTTGTCGCTCGTCTTTTTGGTTTCTTTCACGTGTTTTTTGATAGTATCGGTATAATTTAGGGTTTTTTTCCGATACACACAACAACACGGAGATTTTTCTCTCGATTTTGCTTACTGATATTTTTCATGATTTTGTCAACAAAGCTCTCTCGAGAGTTTTTGGATAATCTCCATGATAGTATCGGAAGAACTCTAATGTTGGAGCCGACACTATCGCGAACTTTATTTATTTTTTCTTCGATTCTGAGTCTTATATTTTTCGAATGTGGATTAAGTCTTAAATGAAGTTTTGGGGGTTTTAATGTTTACAGTGTTAGGATTCTTCCCCCACCTACTTTTCTAATCTTTTCTCCATTCGTTAGGGTTTTTCCCTCCCCTACCAACCACCAGAAGTTGTCTAAGTCGAGTTGGGATAGATTTTCTCCTCAATGAGTTTTACCTAGCCTACTAATTCAACCATGATGGTTTTAGTTTCTCCATTCATCTTCACCATAATCCATGTTCTAGCCTTTCAAGCCACAGAGATCAAATATTCAATATCTTATTGGTGAGATTTTGGTCGGTTGAGCATTTTGCTGACTGCCCCTCCTTTGGTTTAGGTTTATATGCGATGATGGGGAAGGGTATCATCCATGGATTTTCACAGGGTCATTTGAGATGTTCAAATATGAATCGATAAAGATAGTTTTAGTACCTTTAAAAAGAAAACATGATTTTTCACCTAAGTTTCATTTGATATCTAAATTTTAATAGTAACTTCTCATTACAAGTAGATAATGTTTTTCCCTAAATGCATATTGTTGATCATAGTAACACTAAGTGCTTTCTAGCTGTGTTCATGTTACAGCTTCAGTCATCACACTACACAATGCCCAAGAAAGGAAATAAGAAGGTCAAGGCCACTGAATATGATTCTGATGTAGAAGTTCTGCCCATAATGGAAATTACTTACGAGGATATGAAAGTTTTCACTGGGATTGAATCATAGTGTAAGTGGGGGAAGATAAACATTTGAAGAATATCTAGGATAAATTGTAGACATATGAGCAAAGTATTCAAAAGATCAAAAGAATTAATGAGGAAGTAATCAGAATCTTGGTTGTGTTGGAACAAAACCAACTAACAAAACCCATTTGACATGGGTTCCCACTCTGTTGACACTCAACTCATTGCAATCTCCCTGATCACCGACCCAGATAGGTTTTACCCCATCTGGAAACACCTATGAAGCGAATGAAGTCTCACGCGATATGTTTGAGGGAGGGTTGATGGAACCAAGTTTTCGTAGAATAGAAGAGGACTATGGGAATCGATAATTCATCACCTTATCCACCAGGTATGACTAGTTACTTAATTATTACCAGAACCATTCATCATAGATCGCATCATTCATTCATAACCATAAAATCCCTACAAGTACGAAAACAGATCTAGGAAGATAACATTATTAATAAGCAATAAACATCGCATCATAGATCCATGTCGTAGATTAACTTCACATTCATCATTGTGTTTGCAAAAGAGGAAAATAGAAAGAGATAAAAAGATAACAAAAAAATGATAGTAGTAGTTCATATCAATATCCTTCCGATCATATTAGCTTCTATGCAATCAACCACAGATCCAAAACATACAACAATTCAATTGAGCCTCAAACTCTCAATTCTCATTCTACCATCTCCTTATCTTACATTTGCAATTCTCCTTCTATCTATAGGCTTGCGCCTTTACATTCATGGTCCACTTGGATGATTTTCTAACTAATTCTTAACTGAATCTACCCACTAATGATCGATCTTTGCAAAACATGATCAAATTAAAGTACAAAAAGTGGCACAAAATATTCAAAAATAGTCTATCTTCTTCTTTGTGCACCATCTTTTCCTTGTGTGGTGTCTTCTAAGCTTGTGCTGCACTCATGGTTCCAGTAAAATGACTTGTCCAAAACCATTTCCAACAAGCCCCCAACACAATCTTGTGGCTCACCCTCGAGCCATGCCTAGCTGGACCTGGTAAACTCGGCGATCGTGGCTTTGAAATCTGTAAACTACTGAGTGTTCACTTTAAATTTCTCCTGGACCTGTTCCTTCATCTCTTGACTCACCGTGAGATCATGGTTGACAGGGTGCTTAACCATATTCGCAACAATATTTGTATTCCCATCTTGTGCGGCTTGGAGTGCCAAAACTAATCTTACTAATAGTTGTGCTTCAATCTCCTGGAAGTTGTCAAACTGTGCATTGCGTTGCTGCTACCTTTTTCTTGCATTGGAAACTCGCTACTGCATTTCCTCTGGTTCCTTCTTCAAGGCCTCTATCTCCTCTTCGTTATCCTTGGGTAATTTCTTCTATGCTCGATGCATTTCTTCAACCTCCTTTTGCATGGCATCTACTTGCTCCTTCGACCGCAAAATATTGGTCGTTGATACTCTTCTGTCTCTTAGCCAATTCCTGGCTGGCTACTTGGTGCATGGATACTAGCCTCTGGGTGGACAGTTTGTTGATGTCTAAGGAAATGATCGCATCTGCAAATTCTGAAGCCCAAGTAACACATGGAAAACCATTCCAGCTCCTATAATCTTGTCATTCCTTACATTCAGGCTCAGATCATACTCCTGGAACTCGATCCCACTCCTTGTTCCTACATATTTTGTCGAATGGGGCAAGAAATCTGGTCCCCTTTTGATTCTTCGTGGGTTTCCTGGCTTGCACCCCATACCGACTAGGAGGGATGCATCTAGTGATGTCCTTGATAGACAACCCTTCCCTAGCAGTAGAATCCATAACTTTAGGGCTCAATGGCCCCGTATGTGATATATCCTGTCCATACTCCCTTGTGGTCGTTCTAGTCTATCACTTCTGTGATATTGGGGAGATGGGATTCTGCTCTTTCTTCTTCTTTGATGAGCTAACTCGCATATTTGCAACTTTTTCTTCAATTTCAACTGGTCTGAGCAGTGAATCTTGCTCACTCAAAATATCAACAGTGTCTGGGTTGTTCTACATATAATCCCAATTCTCCTCTTGACTTATGAAGCTTACACCCTTTCCGGTTTGAGCAAATTCCTTACTTTGCTTAGCTTTCCTCAACAACCCTCCCGACCCCTTTGTAACTTCTGTAACTTAACATGGTTCAAATCCACCCAATGGTGTCCTCTAACCCTAGCAGGCTTCCTCTTATAGTGCCATCTCAACTCAGATGTCATTATTATCACATCAATTCCATCATCATGACTAAATCATTCATTAAATACCCGAATCTGCCATCGATTCTGCCAATGTACCGGTTGGATATACTATCATTATACATGACTTCTAGAAAACATCGTTGTTTACCTACATGAACTATATTTATTGATTATTGATGGGATGTCCGGTCGTTGTCCTTTAGATGTCGCATCATGACCTCCTATTTGCACTACTAACTCCTACTCTTGCACAACCACTTCTTGGTGTGCCATCCTTTCACTCATTATCCTATTTTTTAATTTTTTTGCGTGGTACATTTAGAACTGCACGATTTCGGTTCTGTCCTATAAGGCTTCAGTCGACCACCATTCACCAGCTTTGGTAGTATTGTTCCATCTAACTACTGCAGCTGAAATGCGCCTCTAGAGGTAATATAATTGACAATATATGGGCCTAACTGATGCATCTGTAATTTACCTCGATGCTTGAGGAATTTACTGTCATGCAATGATACCAAATATCCTTGATGAAACTGTTTGTTATTTATGTGGTGATCATGCCAAGCCCTCTAGCGATCCTTCTCGATGCGTTGATGGAAACCTACTATAAAGCGATCCTCTTCAAGCTGTAGTAACTGTGCTGCACGTGCATCTAGCGCTGCTTTATCATCCATGCCCGTTGCAGCTACAATGCGCAAACTGGGAATAATGTACTCCATAGGCATGACTGCCTCTTGCCCATATACCAATTTGAATGGTGTTTGGACCTTCAATCTCATGCAAGTGGTGCGATATTCCCACAGTACTGCAGGAATCTTCAAATCCCAATCATCGCGATTAGCATTACATACCTTTGTAAGAGCATTCTCCAATATCTTGTTGAAAGATTCTACTCTTCCATTCGCTTGTGCATGATATGGTGTACTTTTCTTATGTTGTATTTGCATTTCTTCTATTAGCACGCTTACTATGCAGTTGATTAAGTGACTTCCTTGTTCGCTCATTAATATCCTTGGACATCCAAACCGCGTCACAATGTTCTCAAACATAAATCTTGTTGTTGTCGCAGCGCTGCAATCCACAACGGGTGCAGCCTCTACCCATCTCGTCAAGTAGTCTATTGCCGTGATTATGTACTGCGCACTGGTTCTCTTCAGAGGGACTTGATTGGACCCACAAAATCCACAACCCTTTTATCAAAAGGATGCAAGGTTACTTGCAGTACCAGTGACATCTCATCCCTTCGTGATGGTTTTCCAGTGTGTTGACAGACATTGCAGCTATGCACATAATCTGTCACATCATTATGTAAAGTGGGGCACTAGAGCCCTGCGCAAAGCACTTTTTTCATAGTAGCTTGTCCGCTGTATTATCCACCAGTGACTCCCGCATGTGCTTCTTCTAAAATATCTCCTTATTCATGCATTAGGAAGCAAATGCCGCAAAATCTCATCTAATCCAAGTTTGTATAGATGCCCAGCAATCAACTGAAAATATGATGCCTTTAATACCAACTTCTTCTTCTGGCTTGTTGAAAAATATTTCAGCGCAACTTTGGTAGCCAAGAAATGGATTATTTGGTCATAGTAATCATCTGTTATGTCGACTCTGAATAGTTGTGCATTCGACAGTCCATCAGAGCCAACATTCAAGCGACCTGGATTCACAATTATCTGAAAATCAAACTCCTGAAAGAGTAGTAGCCAGCGGCATATCTTCCCACCAAACATAGGATTATTGACTAGGTACTTCAAAGTAGAATGGTTAGTAAACATCCTAAAATGACCGCCTAAAAGGTAATTCCTGAATTTTTGTAGCACATATACCATCTCCATACCTTCTCTCATTGTGGTCATATAGTTCTTCTCAGCAAATGACAACTTTCGACTAGCGAAAGCGATTGGGTGATCAAGATATCATTAGAGAGAATTTGAAGTAAAAAATGGGCCTCCTAAGAGATGTACTACAAAAATATAAGATATATTAAAATATTATGAGTTAGGGGTTTTATGGGGTAGGTATATACGACAACTCATCTCCTNTGACATATAAGGTACTGCATGTGGGAAACCAGGAATTGAAGAGAAGTCAAGAGGTGCAAACCTCCGAGCCAAAAGAGAAGCAAATGCTTTTGACATCTGAATATTGTGAAGTCGCCACTGAATTCGTCCTTCATGGAGTCACCAGATAAATGATTATAACCAATAAATGTCTACCCCTTGTCTATCATCAAAGAGTAGATCTATGTCGTCTCCCAGGAAGATCAGCTTCCATTAGAGAGAATTTGAAGTCAAAAATGGGCC
The DNA here is from genome assembly GCA_001517045.1 of Pseudotsuga menziesii. NCBI lineage: Eukaryota > Viridiplantae > Streptophyta > Pinopsida > Pinales > Pinaceae > Pseudotsuga > Pseudotsuga menziesii. The sequence continues at coordinate 151,421 of LPNX010230690.1, forward strand.
TCCTAAGAAATGTACTACAAAAATATAAGATATATTAAAATATTATGAGTTAGGGGTTTTATGGGGTAGGTATATACGACAACTCATCTCCTACACTACTTTTTATGCATAATATAAATAACCATGGTTGAGTTACTTTTCTAAATTGACTATAAATAAAATTAATAAAATAACTCTACAATGATGTGACTAAGATTCATTGTAAATTCCCAAAAAAATATTGTCCTTTAGCATTTATTTGTATTGAACTTGTAAATAAAATTAAACAAAAATTAATTTAATTTATATGCATAACATATTTTTTTCATATAAATATCATTCATGAATTTAATTTATTTTAAAAGTACAAGATTTAACATATATATATATATATTAGTTTGACATTATGATATTAAATACAATTGAGTGAATATATAATTTAAAATTAAAAAACATGAAAATGACAATATATTGTTTTATA
>LPNX010230690.1:151949-177812 GCA_001517045.1 Pseudotsuga menziesii
GTCCTTCTCCTGGCGGTGCGAGAACTACTCCCAACATGACAGACAATGGACATGGATCTCTTTGTTCCAGTTTGGGAACACAAGTATTAGCGCCATAGCCATCTTGGCCTTCAGGGTGTCGAAGCTTCCTTGACATTCTGGACTCCATACGAATGCGGCATCTTTATTTAATAGTTTCTCCATAGGGGTAGTAATCGCAACATATCCTCTGATGAATTTGCGATAATAACCAATGTGCCCCAGTGTTGCCCTAAGCACCTTCACATTTGTCAGCGGTGGTAAGCTCAAAATGAGTTCCATCTTCACGGGTTCAACCAACAGTCCTTGCTTGTAAACAATGTGACCCAACAACATCACAAATGGTGTGAAGAAAATACACTTTTCAGAGTTCAGCGTGATCTGATGCTCTTCGCATTTTTCCATTATCAGTCGCAGGTTTTCCATATGATCCTTAATGATACCATACATTGTCCAATCATCCATATAAAATTGTAGGAATTTCTAAATGAAATATTTGAATGTAGCGACAACAACCCGGGAGAATATTGCAGGCACATTCTTCAACCCAAAAGACATCACTGTTTATTCGAAGCAACCCCATTCAGTGACAAATGTCATTTTATGTTGATCTTCTTTTGTGATTCTTATATGGTGATAACCAGAAAATACATCTGTAAAAGAGTACATCTTCTGACCACCTACTCCTTCTAGTACTTCATCTGTGAATGGTGTTGGAAACAGATCATGCATACAAGCATCATTCAATTTTCTGAGGTTGACACAGATTCAAACTTCACCAGTTTTCTTGTCTTGGACCACCATAGGACTGATCCATTCTGATTCTTCCATTGGATCAATGAGTCCAGCATCCAACATCCTATCTAGCTTAGCTTTAACCCTCTCCTTGTATCACAGATTCAAGCGATATGGTCTCTGTCTTACTGGTTTCACATCGGGCTTTAATGGAATCTTCATCTCTTCCAGATCACCCAGTATTCCTTTCATTTTAGAGAATTCGCTTGGAAACAGATCTTGGAATTCATGCAGAAGTTCTGTGATCTTTTCCATAGTCTCTTCGTCCCAGTAGTACCCAACATGTGCAAATTTTGGGTTCTCCTCTGTCCCAATGTTAAATTTCCTGATCTTTAGTGGCTGATTCATGGGATCACTCAATATATCTAGTGCTGCGACATCCCTACTTCCTTCTGTTTCTTGAATATTGATATTCCATAGCTCATCGTCATCCTCAGGTTCTCCCAACACATTATAAGACTCCATCATCGACTACATGTGGAAATACGCATGTGGGTCCACTGGATATGCAACCAGCACTACTTTTAATACCACATCCTGGATTATCTGAAGTGCATTGTTGAAATCAGGATTAGCATCTGCGGAACTAAATGTATGAGAAAAGAAACTCGTCGGCTCTTCCTAAGTGGTTATCTCTCTACGCAACTCTACTGATATATACCATGACCTTGGCATTTCATCCAAGGTGTGAATAAAGGCATGGACCCATTCATCCTTTGGTCGCGATGACCACAGTGTTTGGAATTCCATCAAATGGCCTCTAGGGTCATTCCACCCATCATACTTCCCAATTTGATATAGTTTTGTTTCACCAAAGTAAACTATCATCAACCATTGAAACTGCGCCCATCTAGTAATTGTCTTTTTATTGATGCTCACCAATGTGCTGGAGTGGCCTTCAGTGCTTCTTCCATCGCCAATAATCATTGCAGTTTTGATACCTTTTCTTCAAACTCCATCAAGAACGTGGACAACTCAGGTATCCCTTTGTAAATTGGTAATTTGACAATCTCAGTCGCGAAATGGTATAGCAACTACGTGACCAAACCACACTTCTTGAATGATACCTCGTGCATGCGGTTTTTCCAGTTGTCTAGCACATCATCAGAATCAGAAGACGCAGAACTAGCGCTGCACCAACTGAGTTCTCCGTGAGCAGTTGGGTGGATGTAATCTTCGGAAATGTTGTAAGCATGAAGAGAATATTTATTCACTTCACACAATAAATATTACCAAAACACCTGGAATATTCGATAAGCCATTAATAGGACAAATATATATTGATGATTGGATAGATAAAAATATGTTTTGTAATAATTAGTGTTGGGTATTTTATACCCTAAGTGGTAAAGGAGGTGACTTTTCAAGTCGTCTCTTGAGTAATTAATTAATTACCCTAATTAACCTACTTAGTATTAAATGTTAATATTTATAACATTTATATTTGTTACAATTCCATCCCCTTAAGGGAATATTTGTCCTCAAAGCTTGTATCGACAACAATGTCTGAATTCCCTTGAACAATTGTCTCAGGATCCTTTCCTTTTTGTAATTGCAACACTTGTTGAAATGAGACGATACGAGCCATGGATTCCCAAGGAGAATTGTCACATTGTATATGCTACAGTCCATCCTAGATCTACTTTTATCGAAGCTCTGAGATAATTTTGTGGAACGAGTCATTTCAATTGTTTCTTAGCATATTGGGTTTTTCACCTATGAACATAATTCTTCTGTGAGTGCTTTTTTTGATCCTGTCATTGGTAAAAAAGATGATTATAATTAGGATGTATGTAAGGTTAATATGTTTTTTGTTTTTGTTTCTTTTGTATTGCAGAGGGGACTATCTTCACTTCCTCGATTTAATTTTTGAATGCATTTTCCTTGATTTGTGCTTCTTGGTTCTCCAGTAGATTGTTATGATTCTGAATCTTTTCGATTATTTCATCTTGCAACTTTTTTTCAATTTCTTATTTCTTGATTTGATTCTCTAGTTCCTTATTATGATTATTTAGACACTAGTTTTCTTCTTTATTTTCCAGTATTCTTCCTTCGAGGTCTTCACCGGAGTGTTCCCTCTTACTACTGTGTTTCAATTTTTTAATCTTGTAATCAATTTTTTGTCATGATTTCATAATTGAAAAATCTCTTCAGTATTGCTTGACAACACATTGTTGAATTTTGTTAGTTCCAACTTATGTTTCTTCTTACTATCGTCATATTGCTGCTGGAGTTTTTCTTTTTGTTGTTGATGATGACATAACTCTGTTTCCTGATTTTCTAACTTTTCATGTGGTTGCGCCAATTTGTCTTCCTTGTCCATGACGACTTTGTTTAGATGACTAATTTCCTCTTTTAAGTCGGTATTGTTTCCATATGGAGATTATTCAAATTTGTTTAGTTTTTTTATCTGGTCTTCAAGTTGTTGAATGATACCTTCTAGATGTGATATTTTCTCATCCTTATCTAATAAATTTTTTGATATTTTGTCTCTACTATATTCCAATGATCGAATTCGTAATTCTGAGGTAGTCATCTGTTCTTTTTTAAAATCATTACTTTGTTTCTGATTGTCAAACTATAGTTGTAGAATACTATTCTGAACACACATTTTTAGCTGCGCTGAAACTTCATGATCCCATCCCCTGACAACTTCATCTTTCACTGGTTCAATATATCTCCGTCCTTCGTTTGGATCCATAGGAGAAATAACTCTGACGTATTGATTCTCAAATGTCATCATCTGCTTCTTGAATTTAATCACTTCCATACTATTGTTGTCCCATCTGATCCCCAACAATGCGGGACAGGAGCCTCCACCATCAACAACTTCAATCACACCGAAATCGGCATATTTCTTCATACCTTTAACATCCTCAGCCAGGTTTGATAGTCGACTAATAGGTTGGACTTTGGCCTTATTAGCCAAGCGCAGCTGCACAAGGGACCAACCGACCTCCCCATTTTTTTCCAGGTTTGATTTGTCAAAATATTCACATCTGAGCCTAAATCCAGAATGACCGAATCTACTTCATAGTCCCCGATCTGGATGTTCATGTGCATCTCCATGCCCTTCTTTTTCTTATGTAAAGAGTTCATCACAGATTCCTTCCACTCCTTACCTGAGTGGTGTAATAACTTTTCAATCTTAGTTAGAGCATCGGGATCTCTTTCCAGTGACAAGCAACTCTCAAATAAGAGCTGCAAGGTACCATGTTTTTGCGATGGTTCTTCCTCCAATGAGGAATAAAAAACAAAGGGCATTTCAAGAATAGGTGACTTACTAGGATTTCTTCCAGTCGTATCCAGAGCTTCGAAAAATGTATCTTTTTTCAGTTACGATATCAAACGATACCTTCTTATTCCCATACAATTGAACTTGCAATCAGGGCCCATCCTCTCTAGTCGTGGTACCCCCCGAGTGACAATAGCAACATCACCATCCTCCTTTCTGAGTTCTGCTGAGATTGTCGTGACCATTAACCCTTGATTCTAGTTCATCGGTGGATTCTGGTTCAGTGGTGTATTCTGGTTCACCAGTGGGTTCATGGGTTGACTTACAGTATGATTCTGCAGTGGAACTTGATTCTGAGCCTGGCTCCGGAACTGATTCTGGTTTTGTATCTGATTTTTTTTGGAATTGGTTCTGATTCTGCAACTAAGGAACATTCCTGGCATGCCATCTTGTGATTAGCTGTGGGAAGTTTTCAACGGTATGATCAATTGCGGTGTAGTATGTACATGAACACTGCAAGTGTAGGAAATATCTTTGGTAATGTCCAAATACCCCACAATTTTAACATTGGATCATTCCATGACCTCATCCTCTTCCTCTTCCTCGAAAGCCTCCATGGAATACTCCTTGTTGCTGGTACTGCGGTTGAGCCAACTTTTGCGATGGGGGATTTGGCTGCTATTGAAAAAAGTGTGATGCTTGAACATATTGCAGCTACAGTGGATCCAAAGGCATCTGATTATACTATGCCCATGGTGCAAATTGTGGTTGTGGCTATGACGAAATAAACTACATCTGTGGTGGTGGTGTGTACTATGACTGAGGTGGTGGTTACACCACCTGTGGCTGTAGTTGTGATTGTTGTACTGGATGAGGATCTTCACCCTTCACATAGTATGAGTCATACATCCTTTCCTGGAGCAGGTCATAAGCGCGACAGTATAATATTGTTGGCTTCATGACCATCTTCTGCATGTAGCTACATTCTTCATGTCGATGCCCATATACTTGCCATATGCAACACCATGGTACACTGCTGCAACTCAGTGGGTGTGGTGCCCCAGATAGGAGATAATTTCTGAAGTTAGGGCAAGTATCTTTAGTTTTTCCATCTACGCAACAATGAGTGAACCAAAGATATTCATGATTTTATTTCCCCTTCTTAATGTATTGCACCTGAAGTGTTAGGTTTGCTAGTTGCGCCTAAATTTGGTTCATGCCAATAGTGCTCTCTCCAATGGGTGAAGCTTCTAACTACATGGCGATCTCCAGGGCCTCGATCTGGGTCGCAATCTTCTACTACATCAGTGGTTGCCGAATATGAGGTACTAGCACTATAATGAACCATTCTTTGTGTGGAAAATCGCTCATATAAAAACTAACTCTCGCCATCAGTGTCTTAAATATTTGATCGAAGTACCATATGGTCTCATTAGGAAATTGCTTAATCTATTTCAACTGAGTAATATACTTTTCTTCAGACTTTGGTTTTCAAAATTCTTCAATCAGTCCTTTACTACTTCATCCAGTGTTTTTTCAGGGGTCCCCGCAGGAACTTGTATAAATTTCATGTACGAATCCAGCGCATGAACCCGAAAAGTAGTTGCCATTTGGCCTTTCTTAACGTCATTTTTCGTGGCATGTTTGACAGTTGATACTGCCTCGCATAAGAACGAATATCGCTTGGGATCGACAGTCCCATTTTGATCGAACAAAGGTAACTTTGTATCGTCGCCCACCATCCTAGGCCTTCTTCCTACATATGTTGATCTACTACTAGAATGTTGCTAGCACGTCGAACAAGTTGACATGGAATTTGTGTTTCTTCTTGAATTTGGAGTAGTGCGTGGAGATGTGGGTACGTTGCTGTCGGGGTTTGATCTTACTACTATTATGGGCGTAGTCTGGGTCTGGTCATCCTCTTCGTCACTGTAGGGTTGCTTCATACCGTGTGGTATTCCTTCGTAGTCTTTCGTTTCGATCGTAGTAGGACCTTCCCCTATCCTCTGCCTCTTATCTTGTTGAAACCTTGCTCCTCCCCTCATAAGACCACTTTCTTGCTCGGCTTCCCTCACATCCTAGTCGAAACTTGCACCCATCTACCCCTTATCTTCCCATTCGTCTCCCGCCTTTCATCGCGGTATCCACCGCCTCCGCACACCAGAGTTCTACTACTCAAGGTGCATCTTCAGTATACCCTTTTCATAGCCAAGCATCTTAATTGACAATTGCATAGACAATAAGAACCTACCTCTGGGTTTGTTGAAAAATTCCCTTTCCGCTTCACTGCAGGACTTGGTAGTGTTGACCGCGAATTGAGTGATATATCCTTATAGGATACTATCCAACCATACCTTAATAGCTCACGATGCTTTGTTGTCAGTTTCCTGCAGCTCTTAGATCAATTCAGGGGTCTAGGATGTTGGCTCTCCTCCTTGGAAATTTGTCTTCTTGTAAGTGAACCGCACCAACCACTCATACAGTATGATGGGAAACTCATAGAAAAAGTACTCGTGAGGACTGTTGTGTATGTATCTCTCCAACCACTTGTTCGTGGTCATTCTAGGGTTTTGGTTTTTTGCTTCAATAAATTCTCGCAGCTTCTAATCAAACCAATCTTGAATTTTTGGTAACGTCGGATGCCACATATCCCCCTCTCAGCAGCAACAAGGTCCTGACAATGGAACCATTTTTTGGCGCAAACCCAACCAACAAAAACCAATCGACATGGGTTCCCACTCTATCAACACTCAACTCATCGCGATCTCCCTGAGCACTGGCCCAGACAGGTTTTGCCCCATCCGGCAACACCCACAAAGCGGATGAAGTCTCACCCGAGATGTTTGAGGGAGGGATGATGGAACCAAGATTCCACAGAATAGAAGAGAACTATGGGCATCGATAATTCATCAACTTATCCACCAGATTTGACTAGTTACTTAATCCAGAACCATTCATCATAGATCACATATTTCATTCATAACCATAATAGACCTACAAGTGTGAAAATAGATCTAGAAAGATGACATTATTCATAAACAATAAACATTGCATCAGAGATCCATGTTGTAGATTCACTTCACATTCATCATTGGGTTCGCAAAACAGGAAAACATAAAGGGATAAGAAGATAACAACAAAAGGATTGCAGCAGTTCAAATCAATCTCCTTCTTATCATATTAGCTTCTACGCAATAGACCACAGATCCAAGACATAAAATAATTCAATTGGCCTCAAACTCTCAATTCTCATTCTACCATCTCCTTATCTTACATTTTCAATTCTTATTCTATTTATAGGCTTGTGTCCTTACATTCATTGTCCACTTGGATGATTTTCTAACTAATTCTTAACTGACTATACCCAATAATGACCAATCTCCGCAAAACATGGTCAAAAAGTACAAAAAGTGACACAAAATATTAAAAACTAGTCTATCTTCCACTTTGCGCACCATCTTTTCCTTGCACGGTGTCTTCTGAGCTTGCATGGCACTCATGGTGCCATGCAACTGACTTGTGCAAAACCCCTACCAACAAGTTGCACAAGCTTCTGTTCATAAATATCTTTTAGAAGACTTGTTAACACTAACCCCTCTAAAGGTGAAAGAGATCGAATCCCATCTAGCTAAGCATGGAGTAAATCCACGATTGTTAGACCCAGTGGAATATCGAGCTATAACTGAAGAATCTCTTGCATGGGGCAAGTTCATTGGGGCACCAGCTGGGCCCACCTAAGACTTTGTTTTATCTCCATTTGGCACTCTATGTAATATTTATATTTTATTTTTATTTTCATTTACCTAGTGTGATACACTAGAAGACAAATTTTGGAAGATGAAAAGTCATGGAAGCCCAAAAGACTGAGGGAGTCCAAGAGTCATTTGTAACATGTATAAATAGAAGTAGAGGGTAGTTTAGTAGAGACTTTTCACTAGCGCATTGATGCTAAAGTTGTTTGTAGAAGAACTATTTCTTTTATAAATAAATAAGAACCAATTTTACTGGAGGAAGGACTGTCTGAGTTTCTAATGGATTGTGTGGATTGCAGAATATTGAACTATTTATGTTTTGTACTACTACACAACTGTGAGATCGTTCTAACTTGATGAACTATTTCTACAATTATGAATGATTTTAATTTTTGTTAGAAATCTTGTGCATATGAATGAGTAATGAATCTTTTAACAAATAGAGCCATCTTTGTTTATATCTTCTGTTGTAATTATGTATGTAGAATTTGAACAGCTGCATGTAGGATTCCATATGCAACATTACAACACATTACTCTATTAGATATAATCTCTGCTCCCCTGGGGATAGGTTAGATAGGTAGTTTAGAATATATTACATCAGTTTTGCATTTAGTTTAGGCACTTCATTTCATCCTAAAACATAAAATTACGTAAACGGTGGACCGGGCCGCAATTGGTAAAACATACTTAAAACACTTTAATTCTACGGTAGCCGAGCTACTAACCAGATGGATTCCCAATACCAAACAGTAAACGATCTAATTGGGAATAGTTATTGGGGAGAATCCCTACTGTTGGTACCTAGGATTTTTCTAGGCATCAACACCACCACAATGATAAATAAGATCAATGATTGCTAAACTAGTGAGATCAACCACAGAGATATATAATTCTCCATCAGATTTAGTGAGCCTTTGCACCCACATCCCTACCACACCCAGCTCAAGGAAGGTCCCCTTCTCTGCTACATAGTCCCTCATCTCTATTACACAGTCCCTCAGGCATCCCTTCCCTCTAGAGCTACTTAGGTTGGTATAGAAGGTCCAATATTCTAAATTGATAGATATTTCATTCCTTCATTAGTTTTAACAATCCACACAGATTCCTAGAATTGTCAATGCTCTTAGAGTCGGTTTTTCCCGAGGATACCGATTCTACCATGATCGCTGTTAGAAATGCAATACACACTGCGAATTGCATCATAGTTCCTCCACATGGAATTTAGGATGAAAAAAAATGCATTGCACACCGCACACTGCTTAATTGGGTCATGGCTCTTCATGCTAGGTTCAACATGGATGGAATCACATTTATTTGCTTATTGCACAATTGAATAATTCACACTGTCCAACTCACAATTCATCGCACCCACCTTCACTGCGCCTTTCGCACAATGTTGGGTTCAAAATCCATGGAACACATTTCCATGTGGTAAATTGACTTCTATGTTAAGTAACTCAGCCTATATCCTACATACTAATTTCTGAGTTCAACCCATGCTCTTTTAAACACATCAATTGAGCTCTCAACTACTTCCTTACAATTGAATTAAAGTGTGGCACGGATGTATTCTTGGTTTCTCAAGTTGACACTTGATAATAGAGGGTTAACTCCATGTTAACTCTCCCACACCCCCTCACCTTTGCTTAGTGGATAGCACACAACCCCTCGTTTTTGTTGTTTCCCCAATAACAAGCCTTAGACTTTTTATTTTCATCACAAATATTAACATGTTTTACATCTTACATAGCTTACTAGCACATAGTCTACAAGATATATAATACATGCCTCTATAATCTTAGGCATTCACTAGGGGGGCCTTGGCTTTGAGCTCCACGCTAAGAACCATATATCGCATATGCACAACATTTACAAATCAAGTCAAGATATACACCAAAGGTCAAAATGAGGGTATTACATGGTTTCTTTAATAAACTTTACCCATCCTACCATTAGTTAAAAAAAGTATTTAAAGAGATTTTTTTACAAAGTCTTGTTAGGAGTTTGTTTAATCTAAAAATTCAACCTGTTTTTCTAAAAAAAATACATTAGACCTTTTTTTTGGTGCTATTGCACTTCTTTTGTGTGTTCCTATTTTTTTTTATTTAGAAACTTTGATACAACCTTTTTATTTAAACAATTTTAGTTCTTAACCTTTCAATAAAAGGGTTTTCATATAGCTCTTAGTTAACGGCTTACGGTTTTTTGTTATAAAAGAATTTGCTAAAAGATTGGATATAAGAGTGAAATTTTATTACATCTTTAGAGGGTTTCAATAAAAGGGTTTTCATATAGCTCCTAGTTAACGGCTTAAGGTATTTTGTTAAAAAAATAAAATGCTAAAAGATTGGATTTAATAGCATATTGAAATTTTATTACAGCTTTAGTTTTTATGAAGAAGAGGATGTAATTCCTTTGTAAATTCCTTTTATTTCCATTTATAATTTCTTTTTTACTTACCTTTGTGCTGTATTGTGTGTACTGTATTTTCTTTGATGTAAATAAGTTATATAAATATAAGAAAACAAGCATCCTATAAAATGGGGTGGTTTCCTCGCAAAAGAAGCTCAACCTTCACTTGTTCAAGAAAATCTCCTTTGAGCATCATATATTTTTTAATCTCAATTACAGTGACATAGTATGAAATCAATTTCAATCATAGTGACTTAGTCATGAAATTTTCAAACAGTGAATATGAAATAATGTGGAAATTACAATAGGTAAAGATTATATAATTCATTTAATCATTATATAGAGTTAAATAAAAGCATCATGTAATTTGTAAAAATTAAACCTAGATTAAAAATAGCAATCATTCCTCTAACCACCCAAACTACATCCAATAAACCAAAAACAATTCACCAAAAACAATTCAAACTTAACCACAATTCAATACCCAAATTTCATTCAAATAATAATGGAGAGCTTTCATTTAAATCCGCCTGAACTAATTTCAAACATTAAAAATAGATTTGGACTTACAATGGTCGGTTCTTGTTTGGTCAATTAATTAGATATTTAATGCTCGACTCTATACACGATCTGCAAATTAATATGACAAAGTCATTTCGTTCAAGTTTTGGTTCGATGATTATGTAGTGGAAGATCAGAATAACTATTATCAAGAAAGACACACTCACAACCTCTATATCTATATATTGTAAATATTTATTGCCATTAGAATTTCCAATTATCTTCGTCATTGATAAAATTGACTGACTTCAAAAAACAAAACCATCTTCAAGAAAATTTTCGAGTCGAACAGTCCTATGGATCTCTTATTTCAACTATAAAGAGACGGGGAAGTGGATTCATGGAATGCGGGAGAAGAGCATAGCACTGCAGGAGAGCAAGAGACATATTGACATTGCAACTAACATCACAACAAATGCTCCTCTTTGTGCAGCCCACATCCAGTTGAAAATAAGGGAATTGGAGAGTTGTTGCCCGTGTCTCTTCTTAATGCTCAACTGTTCAAAAGTTATGAGGAGGACTGAGATGATGACTGCTGACGAGAGAAGCCATGAAAGGATAACTATACTCCAGAAAATATCCCACCCTATTGCTCCCTGCAACGAAAAAACTGCTGTGAGAATAGCCCCATGACCAGTGACGTAAATATGCAATAAGTTGTCTATGGCACGGTGTCGATCCAACGGCGCATTCCGGTTCCGGTTGGGTGCAGCGTTTCTCATCTCAGAGTCATTGACGTTATCAATCGATACTTGCCGGCGATCAGCAACGGCAATAACAATATAGGATGTATTAAGGGAAACAGTCATGCCGTTGTTGTTAAGTTGATAAGCCATGATAACCCTAATTCGTCAAAGCAATATCACAGAGTTAGTACAGTTTCACAAGAAACGACAAAGCAATATCACAGAATTAGTACAGTTTACGAGCATCGCGATTACCTTTCTTAGCGTTTAATAGGGCTCCACAAATGTGTAAGGTATGGAAAAGACAAAACACGAAATCTGGATTCCAGAAATCCAGGAAAGATATAAAAAAAAGAAGAATTTTCAAAAGCATCTTCTGCAAGACAAATATTAAATTACCTCAAATGAGAAGATCAGCTGAATATACTGAGCAAGAATGTCCCAACAATGAAACCAGAACAAGAATGGATGGAATCACTCTTTCCTCCTCCTTTTCTGCAAACTAACGACTGACGACGCTTCTATTTAACGGGAGGAATCGCGTCCCCAGGGGAAATTTCCCAATAGCTTCCCTAAGTTAGTGAACGACCTCTTAGCATGGGAAATTTCCGAATAGCTTCCATGTTTACAACGAGTGAATATGAAAACTGAGAGCAATAATAAGACCAAAACAATTGATACGTGTAGAAAAATCGTGATCCTTAAGTTTCACTCACATCCAATTAAATTCCCCTATTGTGAAACATCTCAGTTACACTCTCTCTCCTTTTGAATGCAAGCAATATTTAGCAGGTTGCAGTAGAGCATTTAATGTAGCTGCTCAAGATTCAAGACCGTTTATCTCCAGTCGCTCAAGATTCAACAATCATCAATCTTGCTATAATCACACTACAGACCATTTATCTTCAGTCGCTCAAAAATTCAACAATCATCAATCCTGCTATAACCACACTACAGCATGCTAAATATTATTTAACCGATTTGAAAAAAAGCATAACTAGAATATCTGTCAAACACGAGGATAACAAATTTTTTTCACATATCAATTGTAACTGGCATGTTTATCAAACCCAAACATCCCCATTGATTGACACCTCAATGACACCTGTTGAATAATATACACATACACCTGTTGAATGATATACACATATGATCACTTTGATCCGTGGAATTCAAACATCTCACTTGATGTTTCTACATAGTTATCTGCTTCTTCGTCTTCATTACTTGGGTCATAATAGAAAATTTTACAATGCTTTGTGATCTAGTGATTCTTTTCTCAAACTCTCTATCCAACATGTTATTATTTGAATTTTCTCTAAATGGCCACTTAGGATTTTTCTTGCTTTCATTTGTCTTATTTATTCGAGAACTAGATCCATTTCATTCAACAATTATCAATCCTGCTATAATCACACTGCAGACCGTTTATCTTCAATCGTTCAAAGATTCAACAATCATCAATCCTGCTATAACCACACTGCAGCATGCTAAATATTATTTACCTGATTTGAAAAAAAAGCATAACTAGGATATCTGTCAAACACGAGGATAACAATTTTTTTTCACATATCAATTGTAACTGGCATGTTTGTCAAGCCCAAACATCCCCATGATTGACACCTCAATGACACCTGTTGAATGATATACACATATGATCACTTTGATCCGTGGAATTCAAACATCTCACTTGGTAGTACATATGAAACGCTAGAGTAGAAAGTAGAAAGTCGGGATTCTTGTCAAACCTACACATCGCAATTGTTTAACACATGTTTATTGTTATTGGTGTCCACAAATATTAGTAGACTTATGAAAAAGACATTACTGGTTTTATATAGTTTTTAGAAACGTGAAAATATAGCATTATTGTATCTATTGCTTATTATTTACGTTATGTTAAAGATATATATGATGTGAAATCTTTATAAAGTCAAATTGAAAGGAAATTATTCATTTTGTTTTACTTTAAATTATGTTATTACTATTAAAGATATAGATGATCTATTTTATCCCTTTGTACACGTGTAATAAAGTGTATGTTAAAAATAAGATCTAAAAATCTAATAATAAAAATAATTACTTTACATTGTCCATAGTTTTCTTAAAAATCTAAATTAGGCATAAAAAAATATTGCTTCATACTAAGGCTACATAGAATGGATATCATTGATTGTATGGTTGGGATGAGACAAAGGGAAAGAGAGCTATGAAGTATTCTCAATATATTTGACACTTTGTTAGAAATAATAACAAGTCAAAGTATGATAGATTAAAATGCACAAAATTGAGACAAGATGAAGAATCAAAGGAACGGAAATTTAATGATGGAGAACATTAAATAAACAAAATTACAAATTTTTTGATTTCACTATTAATATAAGGTTCTTATTGAATATATATTGCACTCTCATAAAGTGTGAACTAAGTTGTAGAGAAGTCTATGAATGTACTCATATAATAATCAAATATAAGATACCAATGTTATAACCATGTCATGACTAATAAAAATTAGGCATATATCATTACAAACAAAAAAAGCTTAGGAATCAACATGTTAAATACTTTTAGAGAGATGGAATATGTGAGCATGAAGAAGGAGAAATGACAGGTTACTTCTTTGGATTTGATTGATGTCTATAGTTTTCTTTTCAAAATCGTCAATGAACCACATATGTGTAGTTAATCTTGCTAATGAGCTTTAAATTCTATTACAAATCACACCAACAAATGTATGAGTAATTTTTTTGGTGTTTTGCAAAGCCATGGGAAAAGGTAAGAAAGGATATTACATTTTGGTGAGCATGAAATCCAAACACATTAAGTATGGACATTAAATGTAATGTCAATTCTCATATTTACAAGGATTGAAAATTCTCATAACACATAAATTCATGTGGCGATTTAGAAAGACAAGGTGTACAAGATTCTTAAAAATATTTAATTAAATGACACTTAAATGGTGTATAAGACAATACAATGGTAGGATTATCTTGTCTCAACTATGTGATATATTTAATGTTGTGGAATTGTGTTTGAGGATATGTAATTCTAAATGACTAGGGTAAGGCCACTAATAGATAAGGTCAAAGATAACAAACAATAATTCTTTATTTAGATAGTTAAAACAAATGAGATTTCAAGAACAAAAGAAATGATAGAAAGCTACCTTAAATTAGATGGTTGGTCATCTTGATAATAATCCACTAATCCAAGCTTCATTCTTTGTTCCAACTCACTCTTGCTTAAAATTTGAACAAAACACCTTTCCGAGACAATTCTAACTTAAAATTGCAACAATTAACAAAGAATTCAAATTCATAATTACCTCTATAACTAAATGTAATGCTAAGGCTAGTCCTCCACCAAAGTATAAACCAATGTAAACAAGATTTAACATTGACTATTTTTTTTTTGGGGGGGGGGGGGAGACGAGGTTATATAACTTAAGAGATAACAACAAATACAAAATGTCATATCCCCACATTTTGACCACCAAAAAGTGTTGACCATGATAAACACCTAGGGGTTCTAACTGATATTATTTAACTACCCATAGGAAAATTGCTAAAATAATTATGTAAGAGGCTTATACTAAGTTTGATTTCTTGTCAATTTTAATTATTATGCAAATATTTATGTGGAAAATAAGTTTCCATTAACAGGAGGGCCACCTAGGAAAGCCAACTTGCCAAGGAGGAAATAAAATCTATCATAGGACTGACAAAAGCCAAGAAAATTTGTCAGACACAAAAGAGGCAACTCTGGGCCAAGGTATGGCACAGTTTCCATTTGGAGACTCGGTCACAAAAGAAGGAAGTTCAGAAAAAAGATCTCATAAGGAAAAGAAACAACTCTAGGGCACAATTTCCATTTTGGAGTTCACTGACAAAAGCAGGAAGTGTAGAAAAAAATGTCATAGGGAAAAGCAATAACTATGGTCCAAGGAGGGCGTAGTTTCCTAATTTGATGAAGGTGGATGATAGGGAAACATATTTCTTGTCTCACACATGCTAATTTACTCATGGATGGAAATTTCATGGCTAGAGTTAGGGTTTTAGCAAGGGAAACTTGCTCAAGAGGTGATTGAATTTCCCAACAAGTCACTAGAGGTTTATTTAAAGGAAGTTGGAGCACCATTATTCAGTTTGGATGTTTATTAAGTTGATGTTGATGAAGATAAGGATCCCTTGCTGAGTGTTGTGCCTTAGGTTCTTAGGATATGTGCCCCAAGGTTCTCATTCCCTCTCTCCTCTTCCCCTCTTCTCCCCTTCTTTTGTAGGTGACTTGACCTAAGGAGGATCCCATCAAGATAAGCTTGACCTCTTTAGTTGATTCTCACTCTTTATGATATTTATTTGAAGTAAGATTTTGTCCTGTAGAGATGCCATGATTACATGCACATAAGGAGTGATTTTTGTGCCCAACTAGTGAGGTATTTTATTGTAAAATGTAATAGGAGTAATCTAATGTCCATGATAGGATTTTTAAATTCTTTGTTATGATTAATTATGATGCATTTACCTCTGTTAAATTACAGTAGAATATATTATCTCATTCTGATATAAAATTCATGAATTATTGTACACCCTAGCTAGTTGACTAGTTAAATTTAACTAGTCTTAAAGTTTTTGTAATTATGAGAGTTATGTACATCCACATTTAATTTTGTAAGTTGTTAAATGTCCCCACTATTCATCCCAATCTTCAGAAATAGTTTTAGGTGAGGACATACACTGTTTTGGGATCCTCCAATGTGTAGGGTCTCCTTGGGCAAAAACTGCCAATTTTCCCCAAATCATCCTAAACAACCTCGAATCATTCTAGAACCTTCCTTTACTATATGAAACCTTATTTAACCAATTTTATAAGTCATACCACACCTCGAAACCTTACCACTAACCCCTGGTTTATTGGACATGAGAAAATTTCTTCCTAGTTTCATGGTAAGGTGACCGAGAAGCATGGGAGTAAGCTTCATCATAGATGAATCTAAAACATAAATTGTCCCTTATCTAAATGTGTTAGGAAAGGTACTCTGTCAGTACTAAATTTTTTCCTTGATTGCTTCCATCATCTGTTGCCTCGTACATATTCATTTCTCAGCAAAATACCTTTATCTACATAGTCCAAAAATTGATTGAGTGAGTGCAAGTTTTATATCATAATTTTGCATTAAATTTGAAGCAAGTTAGTGTTCTGATATGTATATAAGATCCGAGAACATTACATTGGTATCATAGCTCTTTCCTTGGCTCATCCTGTGGAAATAAGGCTCTATGTTGACTAACATTACAGATCACTCAAGTTAAAGAAAACATTTCCATCCATGTCATACTCTAATGAAGACTTCGATGAGCAGTATGAAGAATAATACATACCTCTTATGCGCCCTCCATAACTAGTTATCATTAGTTAATTGCCTAATGCAGCTTATTGTTCCACCTACTGTTAGTTACACTGAGTTAATTGATCTTCTTTAAGAGTTATGACTGACAATTATTTCTAGTGATGTCTTCTATGTTATCTAATCCTGCCACGTGTGTGGATTCAAATACCTCTTTAGGATCATGATTTTATGCTTTGGATATGTATTTATATTGTACTCTCATTATTTATCAATAGACAATATGGATTTTATTCAATTGATTTTCTTCTTATATGTATTTTGCTCAATATTTATTCACTAGTTTTGTTGCAAATATATGTTGTTCATCTCAGTAATATTACATTATGCTTTAGATCCTTAGCTGTGGAATTTATTATTGCCATCAAGGCTATAGAAATATCACATTATATGCACTTGGGTGTGGATGGAATTATAACCCCAACTTGCCAATCACCCCCATTGAGACCAGATTCTATGTGTTTCCTCCATCGACAATGGTTTTAAAACATTTGTCACAAATATTTACCTTTTTTCAGAAGATGGACTTCCTCTAGGTCGGTTCTTCCTTCTCCTATCACACAGAATGCAACAGTGTTCTCTGGGTCATCAATTTTTGACCTCCTTCCGATATAATATCATTAGAGTTTCTTTTCATCATCGAGCCAACCTCTTCATCGATTCCAGTAGATTTGGCCCCCCGTTGACCCTCTGCATGCAAGTTCTCTGGGAACTCATACGACTTATGTCCCGATTATTGACAATTATAGCGTACTATTTTGGATTGGTTTTCCCTTCTTCCATCAGAATATCCTCTATGATCACTTCTTCCTCGACTCCTGGATTTTTCTCCTCCCCTTCAGTACTCGGATTCACTTTCTGTAGTCATTCTTTCTGATTATCGGTCATCTCAACTTTCTTCCTTCTTTTCCCCATTGGTTTGTTCTCTAGTGGTAGAATTTATCTGACTCCTAGAAGTAGACTTTCCTCTACTTGTTAAAGTCTTTATCAATAGTTTCTCCTATGCTTTTAGAGCTATATGGTAGGTATTTTCGACTGTCCTGAACCTTGATAGGCTCAACTCATCTTGAATGGGATATTGTAGACCATTCACATACCTAGTGGTTGTCTCTTCTCCTTCATCAATATGTATTGACCTAATCGACAGTTGCTAGAAATCCTCAGTGAACTCTTTCACTATCAATTTCTTTTGTCGTGGGTTTAACACTTTCCTCAATAGAGAAATCATATAGGTGGTGGGAAGGAATTTATCCTTTAAATTGCAGACTATTCTATCCCAAGTATTCACTTTATTTTTACCCTTTTTGGCTCGATAAATCTGTACATTGTCCCACCATAATGAAGCACGACCTTCTAGCTTTAGAAAAGTAACCTTCACCCTCTTGGGGTCCTCTATCTTCTCTATATCAAAATATTTCTCCATTTCCCTAATCCAATCTATTAGATCCTTAGGGTTTATACTTCTAGATTATGTAGGCATGTCCATTTTGGCATTTCCCCTCATTTCCATTAGTCATTTTAAAATTTTACTTTCTGGGTTTTCTGCCTCTTCCTCACCTAGTGCATCAACTTCATCTTCAATTTCTTCATCGCTAGGGTTGACGGTTTCTATAGCATATACTCGTTATTGGGCCTCTCTAACTCATTCTTTAGTGTTCTCATTTCCTAAACACATTCTTCAAAGGTTTCACGGCCGATAGTGATCCGTGTGCCTCTGCGTTGTCTTTTACCACAAGAATTAACACCTATGTGAGCTATTCTCTACTAAAAAATTAGATCGACACTCCCACAAATCTACCCAACCGCAATTGGAGTTCTTCTCTACATCCAATCACAAATAAACCCTTCACATAGGATAACTTCCTGATCTAATACCAAATGATGCCGACTAGACCTGGGTGGTTGACTGCTTATCAATACACATAGAAAAACGTATACAAACATAGACAACATGACTTTTACCAAGAGTTATGGATTTTACTTAAATAGGAAAACACTATCTTTCTACATATGAATTATAATGCGAGTCTCTGCTCGACTAATCGGAATGGACATCGATCAAACAACATACAAACAACAAGAGGGAATGTTATGTCCTCAATGCTTAACACACTCACAAAAGGTATTGAAATTCTCTACTCGTCAGTTGATCTTCTCTGCAATCCTCTATCAATCCAACCTCAACCTCCCTATCTCCATCTAACCTCTCTTCTCTGCATGCGCACTGGTATTTATAGCTTCACCTCAATGCACATGACTCAACCTTTCTTCTAGAAGTTCACCTACTCCTAGGTGTTACACCGAAATCTTGTCCTCTTTATCCATGTGTCAACCCTTTTCCTAATCCCCAAATTTCTCTCTGCTAAGCTGGATTGATGTTGAGGTTATTTCTGCCTTTTTCCCCTCTTTAGGAAGGCCGACACTTTTCCCCTTTATTCTAGGTACATCGATGGCACTTTTTCCCTTCATGCTAGGTGCGTCACTGTCGGCGCTCTGTCTCCCACTACTAGGTGCATCGATAGTTCTCTTTCCCTTCATGAAAGGTGCATCGATGGCATTTTGAGGGAAAAAAATGGAGCTTCGAGACCCTTCTCGAATGTGGATGAGGTGGAGGTCTATCTCTATCATTTAGGTGAGGTCGCACTCGATTCCTAACCTATAGGGAATATCCCTTAGATCCCTCCTCCTAATCCTCAACCTATTCTATCCCTTTGGCCTTATAAATTAAACCCTCTTTCCATTATGAAGAGAGGAAGGATTATGGTGCTATTATGCTGGTAGAATTTCTAGGTGATCCCTATCATCCTTTGGAGGCTTGGCTTGGATTGTTGGATGGAATATTGCAGCGCTAAGGCTAGGTTCTGATGTTCTCTCCTATGTAATTCTATGTATCTCCTTGATTACATTAATAAAAATCTCTTTCCATAAACATTATTCTTGTGTTGATGATGTTTAGAGATTTCTTCTTTAATTGCTAGCTTAGATCAATTATATGTTTAGATACACATGTACTATTTGCTAGTTTTCTCTTGGTTTACAGGGTTTTGCAGCTGTATATCTGAAGAATCTGGAGCTTGTCTCAACAAAGAGAGAAGAGGATCTGCATATTTTGGGTAGGTGATCTATCGGTTACTTTGCATTTCCATTTGATCTAGGAAAGTAGGTTCTATTATGTATTTGATTTGTTCTAGATCCACTTGGACTAGGGAGATCCGGCTTGATTCCGACTGAGTAGATTTATCTGATAACACTAGAAAGCATAATGAGTGCAGTAAGTACATATATGATCCAACTCTGCATATTCCTCCACCTAGATTCCCTACAACAACCACCATAACTAACTTACAATTGTTTCAACTTCCCCAAGTACTCTATCCTCGGAATCTAGAAAACATGGGTTCCTTTCAATACCGCGGTCAATTTACTTTACTTCTCAACTCTCCTTGGGATTTGGCCAGGATGTTGTTGTCGACCTCTTTCACCTTTGTTGCAAGGATGATTTTAAGAACCCCTTCTAGATTTATATGTATAAAAAATGGGCGAATCTCTTAGAGATATAGAAAAATTTGAAGGCGATTTTATCCATAGTATAATATGTATATATAAAAATTTTGGCGAATCTTTCATTTTAGTATACAATGTTGTAAAATCCTGGCGAATCTTTCATTTTATATTATAATGTTGTAAAATCTTGGCGAATCTTTCATTTTATTATATAATGTTTTAGAATCTTGGCGAATCTTTCACGAAGTTATAAGATATTGTAAAATCTTGGCGAATATTTAACTTCATTATAAAAAGTTGTAAAAACTAGCGAATCTTTCACTGATTTATAGAATATTGTCAAAATAGAGGAACAGGGTGATTCCATGAAGATGGGTAACACTTTTTGGCCAAATTTGGCGATGAAAACCTGATTTTTTACTCATGTGCTAGATAGAAGCCCTCCAAACGCATGTATGCCATGTGAATTTTGACTTGCAGTAAAAAAACAAATTGTAGAATATTATGTTGGCTTCATAGTGATATTTTAAAAAAAATATTTCGATGTCATTTAATGTGTGAAGTTTTGCATTTAATGAACTGTGTGACCTTAAAAATTTGAAGAAGCTAATAAGTGGCTCGTGTCCACATAGAGTAATTCAATCTTGCATTAATAATTTAAAAAAAATCTATATATGAGCATGATCTACATAAAATACAGTGTGGTTTGCATATTTTTTTGTTAATTTTTTTCGCATTATACAATTATTTATTATTTTTTGAAAGTGACCACATTCGATTTCAGCATCGTTTTAAACACATATTTGTCCACGTAAGGCAATTTTTTCTATTTTTTCAAAAATTGAAAACCCAAAGATACCCTTTTGAAGAGGACACGTCGATATGTGATGTGTGCATTTTTAAGAATTTTTTGGCTGTGTATTTTTAACTCTACGGATTTTTCTTTGAGCTGCTTCGAAGTTGCAGTGTGGTTTTCTAAGTATAAGTTTTAGAAGTAATTAAAAAATAAATTTCATATGAATGCCAAAATGCGTGTATGATACCTCAATGGATAGAAGATTCGTTGGTGAATTTATCGGTATCAACTCCACTCAGTTATGTGCTAGGAATGGCAGGGTGTACACCTCTGCAAGGCACAGGAAATTTTTCATTTTTTTGAATGAGGGCTAAGTCTATTTTCTTAAGCCCTCGACCAAGGTATGAACCTCAACCGAGGTATTTAAATACCTCGGTCGAGGTGTTAACGAAACCTCGACCGAGGGTTTGTAAAGCCCTCGACCGAGGGTTTAACAAACCCTCGGTCAAGGTTTTGTTAAGACCTCGACCGAGGTATTAGCTCGGTCGAGGTCCTAGTCATGTAAACTCCTTTGGAGCAAAAGCCCGGGAGTGAATTCAAACATTAATGACACTCCAACTACAAACATTAATGACACCCCAACCATCTTTCCCACCCGAATTTTTGATGAAACTCTATATAAACATAATTCATACTAAGCTAACTCTATCCTTCAAAATTGCCTAATTTCTTTGAAAAAATGTTTGTTTTGTAATACAAATTTAGCATTGTAGATTGTTTTGCAGGTATCAATTTGGATTGTTGATCAATCACAATGGGAAGCAACCAACGTCTAACAAGAAGAAATGAAAGAAATCAAAACAAAATTGAAGAGAAAAGAGAGAAAGATAAAGAAAGGAAGAGAAGAAAAAGAACAATCTTGAGAGAAGAAGAAATTCCAAATGAAGCTATGATGGAGGAAGCAAATCCCATTGATATAGGTATAATTTCAAAGTTATGCAATTTGATTTTCATTTTCATAGTTTACAATTTGATAGATTTCATAGTTTACAATTTGATAGTTGATAAATTTCATAGTTTACAATTTCATAAATTTCATATTCATGAATTTACAATTTGATAAATTTTCATGAATTTACAATTTACAATTTCATAAATTTCATATTCATGAATTTACAATTTGATATATTTTCATGAATTTACAATTTGATAAATTTCATATTTAATATACAATTTCATATTTAATATTTACAATTTTCATATTTCATATTTTATATAAATTTCATATTTACAATTTCATAAATTTACAATTTCATAGTTTACAATTTCATAATTTACAATTTCATCAATTTACAATTTACAATTTCATCAATTTACAATTTACAATTTCATAAATTTACAATTTCATAGTTTACAATTTCATCAATTTACAATTTACAATTTCATAGTTTACAATTTCATAAATTTCAAATTCATGAATTTACAATTTGATATATTTTCATGAATTTACAATTTGATAAATTTCATATTCATAACATTGATGAAAAGAAATCTTCAAATTCAATTTCATAGTGTCAAAAAGGATATGAAATTAAGCATAGAAACATAGAAACACATAACCAAACATATAATTGCAAATTAAATTAAGTGGCTCGTGTCCACGTAGAGTAATTCAATCTTGCATTAATAATTTTAAAAAAAATATATATGATATGATATGTATTCATTTTAAGAATTAAATATACAATGAAAAATTGATCAATCTAATGTACAATTTGCATTTATTTATCAATAACTAAGAGCAATTATTGGCAAATGTAAGAGTCTCTTATTTGGTCATAGAACTAAACAATTTATCTAAATTCAATCAACTTATGTAGGGATAGATCCTGGCCAGCCATCACAGGATCGCGCACCCTCCGATTTCTCAAGAGTAATTGGGAGCTTCAATGACGTTGGAATGTCTGCAGATTGTTTAAGCGGGTTGGATGATGCCACGCAAGAAGAGTTCGGGAACCCGACCCCTGAACGGACAATCAAAGAGCATGTTAGTAACATAATCAAGTTGCACTTTGAACAACAATTAGGCCTCATGTGGATATCAAAGAGTATTCCCTTCACATCATGGCCTCTAGTGGCATCTCTCACTGCAAGCCATTTATCAGGCCCCATCACCTTAGCCCTTCTAGTCTGGCATGCCACTGCCCAAAGGGAACCCAATGGTCCGATGGCTTTGTAGATCTTCAGTAGATCGTTTACTACTTCTAACATGATCCGCATCGAAGCATATGTGGGAGAGCTAGGTGCAACGGAACGGATGCTAGACTGCAAGCTCTCACACTGCACCTCAATGTCCCGCAATGTGATGCGAGCGACCTCATCATCCCAGGTTGCTACCCGGGGAGGGTCAACGCCCTGGTTAGCATCTACGTGGCCTGAAAATTGGATGAAAACATAAATGTCAGTCAAAATACATATATTAACTGTAGCTGAATTTGAAATCAATAAAAATTAAAGGTATTGACAACTGAAAAAAAAAGGTGCATTTAATATACCTTCGGGGGGAGCCTCCCCACCGATAGCAGCAGTAACGTCATCATCGATATCACCCAATGAAAGGCTTCCAGAGTGGCTGCCACTGGGCTCCCCAGCAGGGGCGTGTGGCGTCGCAGGACTCCTAGGCGGAGCACCTACAGTGAAAATATAAATGTATACAAGTTAATAATTAAATATACACATGTGAAAGAACTTAATTTTATGTAACTGGCAACAAAGAGTACATCATGCACAGTGGTATACTTACCAGTCCTCTGATGACTCTCGCTGTAAGGGTTCACCGCAGATCCACCTGAACTATGCCTGCGACGGAGCGAAGAGCCCCGTTGTGCAAACGCATCTGCATGAAATAAGACATATATAAATCAGACATATATGGTGATAAAATATTATTATTTTAAAAATTTTCAATCTAAATATACGCATTTAAAAATGAATAATTCATTACTTACAAAATTCATCATTGCAAAATAACTGTAATCACTTGGAAACATTATATAAGATAATTTTTTCACATGCATACCTACTTGGAAAATACATCAAAATGTTGTACAACTAAAATACGACATGTCAATTGGATGACACAAAATTGGTAGTTAAGGGGTTATGGGGTTTATATTTTAGGCATTTATGAGATATGGATGAATCACTTATAGGGATTAGGTGTCAAATAGTTTTTAATGAAGGGGTTAGGGTCTTTAGGTCTTTCTTTAGGTGTTAATGGTTTTAAAATCATATACTTAGGGATTACCTGGTAGGTGCTCTAATAGGGTTAAGGGATTTAAGGGTAAGGGGTTAGTTGATTCTAGGGGATTATGGATTAGGGGTATTATAGCTGAATGGATTGTTCACACATAATTGACATGTTTGAATGGGTTATTAATTAGAGTTTTTTGTCATGATTGAATTGGTTATCATGGTTGACCCCGATGGTACGATTGATTGGAGTGCATGGTTGATCTAGTCACCATGGGTGACGAAGGGTATAATGGTTGACTTGTTTAACTTTGGTTGGTCATGGTTGTTTATGGTTAATAATAGTTGATAGTGTTTGACTATAATTGACCATTTTAACTATACTTGATAAATAGATTACCATGGTTGACTAGAGTTGACTTTGGTATACTATGTTTAAACATGACTATGTTGCGTTGTGACATTCATCTTAGTTGCCTTTTATTGATAGGTTTAGGTTGGGTTTAGGTTGGGAGGGTTAGGTAGGGGTTTAGGGATTATTAATAGGGATTTAGTTAGGTATTAATAGGGTTTAGGTATGAATTTAGATCTATGCAACAACAACATTAATTTGTTTTAAATTGATGCTAGATTGACACAAAAATGATGCTTTACAAATATTCTTATTCACAAATTAAATCACTAAGATGCTAACACAACACATATAATACATACTTAACACAACAAAGACACACAAGTGTTTTTTTTCACTATTAAGTGGCACAATATGATGTTATATCTCCTCAAAAAAATATGTTTGCATTGATTTTTTCATCACTAAAATACTGCCCATAAAAGTGTGTGTAAAAAATACAACACATAAACGTGAATCTACAATGCAAGATACGACCTCCCCACTTACATTATAAAAACTTGATCATTTTATAGAAAATTTACACTACAATGTAACACTACAACCTTGTATTGTTGTAGTGCAACAAAATCAAGCATCTCTATGCATATTGAGTCGATTTTTTTGACTTTGAAATCATAACGTCCTCCAACAACAAATATGTAAATATCATTAATACCAAACAACAAATAACTCTCTTTCCATTTCATGTGATTATCACTGAAACCAAATCAAATAAATTTTATATCTCCTTCCATTTCATGTGATTATCATTGGTACCAAACCACATAGATCTCCTTCCATTTCCTTTTATTTATTTATTTTGAAAGCTTAAAGTGTAGTTAATAAAACACCTTGTGAGGTAAATAAGGAGTCAAAATTTTGTTTTATTTGAAGGTTGATTGACCCTCTCGTTCTCAATCTTTGGGTAGTGGGTAGGCAAAAACATAGCATGGCCACGAAGTTACTTGTAAATATGATTAACCTAATGTTTTCTTAGTGTTTATGCATGATCAAGAATTAATTTTCTAGTTGGGTAGTGGGTAGGCAT
>LPNX010230690.1:179071-259496 GCA_001517045.1 Pseudotsuga menziesii
TTAAACATGAAAATTATAAAAACATGCATTTACCAAATTTTAAAACAAATTTTATAAATTTATAAAAAAAAAAATTAAATTCCATTTAAATTGAAAAACAATTATTTAAACTGTTACCTCTTGGCTTCGATGCCATCGTGACAAGGTTGGGTTGCTTCGGGATGCTTGGGTTTCTTTGGGGTGCCAATCCTTACGTCGCTGTTCTGGGTTGTTTCTCGGTCGAGCTGTGACAGTGAAATTTGGCAAAAAAACGGCCGCGGCACCCGCGGCCTCTTTTTATAATTTTTTTGACAGAGGTACCTCGGTCGAGGTATGTACCTCGACCGAGGTCTATACCTCGACTAAGTTAATACCTCGTTCGAGGTATTTATTAACACTTGGTCGAGGTTTTAATACCTCGACCGAGGGTTAATCAATACCTAGACTGAGGGCTGAACAAAACCTCGGTCGAGGGCTTGATAAAACCTCGGTCGAGATATTAATACCTCGGTCGAGGGTTTAACAAGCCCTCGACTGAGGTGCGTTTTTCTATTTTTGCCGAAATGCGCTTGCCAAAAAGTGTTACCTAGGTCCGTGGATTCACCCAACAACATTAGTCAAATAACATGAATCACATCATGATCAATAGAACATGTAGACTCATAAGTAACAACTAGAAGGTGTCAGTTAAACACAACTGCACTGACTAGATTCAGGGCAAGTGGGGACTCCAATTGCTATCTTGTCCCTCAATGGTCCCGTGGACATGTGGGGACCTGAATCTTGACAAACTGATAAACTGATAGAATAATACATTATGCTCGATCTTGGCCTCCACTAGCCAATTATGGTCATGGAGGCTAATACGAGTATGCATTGTAATTATGCCAATTGATTATTGCATTTGATGAATGTTGGTCTTGTGACAATATGTATCCTACGATCAATGCATAGGAACCTAGTACATAGACCATTTTTTTCTTCTCTTAGCTAAGTAGAGCTCGTTTATTTTTTTGAATAACAATAAGTATTTGCAAAGAAAATTTACAATCAACATAAAAGAATCGAAAAACTGAAGACAATTAATTCATGCAACTAAAAGTTAATAAATAATATTTTCTCAAACCCTAAAACCAACCTTGATTCAAGCTACAAAAAAGGATTAAATCAAGCATCGAATGAGAACTAGAAGCATTCAAAGGGCTTCACACAATATTTAACCAAAATACACACAAACTTCAAAAATCGACAAAATGCTCAAACAAAAGCAATAAACAAACCATAACAAATTGTCAAGATATTTGTGCTAAGCACCAACATGGTTTCATGTACTTAAATGAGCCCATTCTTACTTAGCGAAAGTGTTGTCAAATTAGTTATTTATCATTTAATGTTAGGAAACTATCTATGTGAAGAGATAGCTCCTATGCCTAGTTTTCTCAAATTCCAATGTCATTTCCTATCACATGCAAGAAAGAGACAATGTAAGAGAAAAATAACAAACCATCAATATTAAAATAAGCTGCATGAAGGTAATGTAGCTCAAATCATCAATTCTACAACAAAAAAGTACAATGTAGAATCTATTTTTACCTAAAGAACAACCTCAAATTCATATACATTGATCACCACTAACCAGCAAGGGTACATGGAACACCTAGACCAAAATAAGTCTCAATAAGTTTAATAGTATTAGGCTTCATAACATGGTTCTCTTGCAAGTAAAATTTAGTCATTCAAGTCTGTCCTTGAGTAGTATTTTAGTGATCCTCAAGCCTACCATTGAACTTCTTCTGTTCAAATTTAAATTCAGATATTTTGTGTAGATCCCATTATAAATGACTCTCCCCATGAGGATCACATCATCATATTTCTCAGGTAAATCCAAAGTCGAAAACAAATACCTTCAATTCTATATCCAGTCTGTCCAAAATGATATCTTCACTGCAATTAATGCATCAATGATCCAATCGTGTGACGATACGTTGTGGCATCAACCAAATATGATGAATCTTCACACAATAGCTTCAAGTTATATTCCATAGGTGTGGTTATCAATGTACAGTCCAACATTCTAAATCTCTTCAGAATATTCACTGCATACTTTCCTTAACCAAGGTCAGTCAAGGAAACTCCGTTTGATAAGTCCATCTCTAGCTCCTTTCTTACTTCTTTAAATTCTTTCTTGTTTTTAATTTTTATGATCTCCATCTCCCTCGAACGAGGTGAAGTGTGTGTTAATAGTGGCTCCACTAGGGCAGAACATGCTCCTATGGGATGCTGAGATCCAAATGGTATTCAATGATGTTTTTCTCTGAAAAGTCAATCACTCTTGTTAGTATCATATCCCTAAGGCTGGATAAGGTCTTCGATGCACAAAAATTGACCTTAGGAGACACATGTTGGGATTGTGATTGATGCATAAGCTTGCCTAAATCCTGAAAAATACATACCCTTACTTTCTCCAGAGATATACTTGTATTGACACAAAAAACAATCCCAGGCCTTATCCAGACTTTGACCTAAGATAAATGTGTCCCAACTCTGATTTTACTCTATGAATCAATAAGATTCATGCATGCCCAATTTTTAGAATGACAAAAGAATCTAGCCTATGACAAAAAAACAAGATAAACCAACCCCCCAAATTTGGGACTGCTCATGTGAATGCGGAACAACGTATTAAGAATGAAACGAATTGCAAAAATCATAAAATGTAAGATATAATTGAAATCAATGCGATGAAGAAAATTCCTATTAAAAATAAAAATTTGCCACTAGCCTACACCATTACCCAAAACAGATAGAACTCGTCATTTTCTTTTTCTCTTCCTTTTTTCTTTTTTTTTCTTTTCTCTTTTTTGTGGCCCTTTAGGGTTGTTAGTGAAAGTAATACTTTAGTAATTGTGCATTGAATGGCAGATGTTTTTCTTCTCCATCCACATTAGTCAGATGAAAACTGTTCTTCCCTGCTTTTTCCCTTTATTTGGGAAGGGCCCAACCAAAGGTTGTTGAATTTACATTGTTTCCTTGGTTTCTCCCTTTTTTAGCATACTTGAGATGGCATAAGTGATTTCAATGAAATTGGGCACAAATATTAGTAGGAAATTTATGCTCCCAAAGGACTGGATACCCTTCTTACTTTTGGGTATCTGAGTCTCTTTTAAGATTGCACTCTTGCTAAATCTTTTTTTACCTTGTCTTTTGGACACCAGATGTCCCAATAATTTGCCTTCGACTACCCCAAAAACAGACTTCTTCGGGTTAAATGAGATTCCAAAGGATCTATGTTTTTCAAAGATCTTCCTCGGGTGCATGAAATGGTCTCCCCTGCACTTGGAATAAACTATCAAATCATCTTGGTAAACCATGATAACTTTATTAAGGAAATCAGAGAAATCATATGGCTCTTTGGAATCTGGTCCTAGCATTTAACAATACAAAAGGCACACAGACATGAGAATACGTTCCACAAGGATGGTGAATGTTGTCTTGTATCAGTCATTTTCATCAAACAACACCTGGTTGTACCCTGAGAATCCATCCAACATGGATATCATTCCAACACTTGTAACTGTAACACATATTCCATGCTTGGAAAAAGATAGTTATCTTTCAAGGATGCAAGGTTCAAATTTCAAAATATTTCAAAACTAATCTCATCGTTCTTATGGACTGGTACAACATTGGATGCCCACTATGAGTAATAAGTAGGAGTGATGATTTCTACTTTGAACAACTTCTGCAACTCTTTTTGTATGATGGGAGCCAACTTGGGATTCATGTGCCTTTGTGTCTTCTTGAAAGGTTTGGCTTGTTCTTTCAAAGGATTTTTATGCTTGATAACCTCAGTACTATAGGTTTTTAGCTCATCATATGACCATGCAAAAACATCTTTATAATCACAGATAAACTCCTCAATATTTTTCCATTCTAGAGTGCATACTTGAGCAATATTCACTGGTCTTGGAATTTCCTTAGAACCCATATTGAGTTCAATGACCTGCTTATCCTTATCAGTGACCTTTGAACCTTTAAAAGGAATAGAATCATCAAGAATTTTTTCCAAAGGTACCAAACATCTAGGGATTTTATTACTTTTCAGTTGTACCATTTGTTTATCTGGGTCACTGTTTTCTTATCCCTGATCAATCTAGTGAGAGGCAGTTGCATTTAGACTATTCAAAAAATTCACAATGCCTATCATCTTCAAATAGATGCTAGTTTCCGAAGTTGTCAAGAATGGATGGTGGAAACCTGACCTCCACATGGTACTTTGAAAAGGACTCTGTTGTGCATGGTTCAAATCCTACATTTGAACCTATCATAGCATCTACTTGTTGATTAATGATTTTAATTTTGTGGGATAGAAACTATGTCAAAAGCATCAAATGCCTTGATCTCATACCATACATGATACAACATGTCAATATTGCTTCAAATGAGAATATTTTGCTTCACACCGGTTCCGTACTTGATTCGCAATCAAGTTTGAAATTCTGAATCTCCTTTGAATTTTTAATGTTTTAATATTGAGATCCTTTACTTGTTTCAAACCCAAAAGCAAGGCCTCATATTCAGTCACATTGTTAGCTGCATCAAATTTTAAGCAAAATGAATATGGAAAGGAGTTATAACTGGTGAAGCAAAAATTACCCCAGCACATGCACCAAATCGGGAATGTGCACAGTCAAAATACATGGTCTTGAATCCCTCATGCATGTTTTTAACTATTACAACAACCTCTTTCGTTGGTGGCTTATCAAAAGCCAAGATCATATAAGTTCCCAATCAGCTTCTATGTCTAGGGGCTCATTATTAGGCTGCTTTGGGTCCTCCACGTTATGCAATAGTTATTGTTCTTTGAGTAACTTGACCAATACATAACCATCTCCAACTGGAATACTAACCTGATAGCAATAAGTTGTGAGTGCAGATAAGCTGCCACTTGTTTCTTTATTGGTTGAAGCTGCTCATCCACTATTTGTGGCCTCTTCCTAAGCTAATTTCTCTTTTCTAGATATATCTATTGCAATTCAATTACTTTTTCAGGTATAAGAGCACAAATTTCCTCCTCAAGAGGTACAAGGATTCCATCCTCAACAAGTTCAGAGCACTGCTGAAAAAAATGGCAATGTATGTCTTGGTAATTTTAGTGATATTCCTCTGGTTTTATGCTATGCTATTGTGACTTTCTCAACAACATTTCTCTAAACTCTAGTTTGAATATTAACAAACTGCCACCTGCACCATGGAAAATACAACTCATTATGAAATCTCTTTTGAAGGTTCTAATACAAGGGGACAATTGTATGGGAAGGATCTGGTAAATCTTACAGTTTCTAGGTGTATCCTTGTTCTCATATGTCATGGAAATTCCATTGTATTATCCTATTTTTGGCCATGGGGACCTCTCACAAGCTTGTATCCAGAGCCTGGAATACATCTGCCACCCCTTGGTATACAATCATTTTGAGCAGTTGTCAACTGCAAGTAGTATATTGCAGTAGAAAAATGCATCAAAAGTAAGTCAATCCTTTCAACATTTTTATGTGCAAAGGGGACTTAACCTTGTATAATTTTTAAGGTCTGCAGGATGTCCTAGTTCGGCCCTGGTAGATTGAAATTAAAGTACATTATTGTTATGCTTAGGAATTCTTTGAATTCACTTCATAATTTAAATAAGCCCATCAAATCTCTTGTTGTATGTGGTAAATAAGGATATCAGAAATATGCCTTACTATCTAAAATGACAATGCTATTTTTATTCTTACCTAATAGCATTTATCAGCTACCTACCATGACATGTTAATAATAGAATGCTAACTACATAATTCCTAATGCATTTTTTTAAACCCAAAAGGTTTCATAAGATTGGCTCCTGCAGAAGGAATAATACCCTTTCTGTTATTGTATCCCTTCGACGAGCCAATTTTGTAGGATTCCAAGGCTTACTATTGGGTTGTACATGATGTAATAACCTCATGTGTAATTAGGTATAAAGAAATCAACCAACAAGCATAACTTGTTCATCGTATCAAATCTTAGTCATATGACACTTAACAACATTACAAAGAAACTACAACCCTCCAACATATTTTGAAGCAATCACTGGGATCATGAAGAAACTACAACCCTCCATGATAGCCTTAGCAATATGAGGTTTTTTGCTTTATCATATAACTCACTCAACAAAAATGACATGGTGAAAAAACCCAGATGGGATTTTGGGGAAAAAATGGGACGTGCTTGTCACGCCACTTGTTGGCATTCATGGCCATCACTTGGTGGTAGAAGGTGGCACAAGCCACATGCAAGGAAAGTATGTGAGGGAGGACAACATTCATCAGTTTTTCGGGTTGATACTGGTTATAAGGCTCCATATGAAGACACCACTCATAATAGAATCTTGGCACATGAAGGTTCTGGATGCAAAGTCAATGGAGTAAATTCAAGAAGGGAATGGGAAACTCAGGGCAGAACACAATGCCAATACAAACCCTCTAGGGTGGAGCCACTTTTTAAATCTTAGAAATTCGTTAAACAACAAATATATGAATCAATCTTGGCTAAGAAATCAAAGAATATTCCACTTAGTCACTAAAATGTAATGAATGAAACATTAAGTCTTAAGAAAAATGAACGTCCATATGAAAATGATACAATGCACAAAATACACAAATCTTCTATAAATATGTTCAGCAGCACTTTCTGGATAATCCACTGCAAACAATCATGAGACATTGCATTCATTAGTGTACAATGTGATAATTAAAACAACATTATTTATCATGACAAAAATTGAACGTAATGAACTGCTATTGAGCCAAGGTTCTTACCATTTGAAAAGTGAGATGGTATTGTAAAGTTAGTAATAAACCCAGAAGAAACTTTCATCTTTGATCTGTTCATAGTAAGCTTCCTTGAAGCTTGATATTGTTGTGATAGAAGATCACATGTTCCTATCAAATGCATAAGACTGAAACCCAAGAAAGAACACTCTTCAGATCTGTCTGAACTAATAAGCGATGATATTAGTGAAGGTTGGTTAGAAATAATGCAAAGGCCAGGTATGCTTTCTGGCCGTGCATTCAAATAAGAATTGTTGACTTTTGGATCAAAGAAATCTGTGGAGTGTAGATCATTTTGAACATCCATATCATTTTCATTTTCTTTAGGGTGAATTCCATTCTATTTGGATATTTTTAAAGGGAGCAGGGAAAAACCTATAACTCAAAAATTATCTTTCATGGAACTGAAATAGTTTTTTCCGACCAATGGGACAAAAATAATATAAAGTGAGAAATTTTCAAGGATTTAATTGATAGCATTGAAGAGACCTAAAAGACTCTACAACATTGATAAACTTTGTAAATTCTAAAAGTTACTATTGGTTCCAAGCACTATCACTCTAACCATCGAGTCTTGACCTCCTCCCTGGATAATTGCAGTGTGAAATCCCCTTGAAAAATAAATTTCAAACCATAATCTCACAATGGAAGGGATGCAAATACTGGTTGTTCAAGTTAAGTTACAAACTCTCCACTACATTCCTAACATAATGTGAAGGCCATAGCAATTTTTGTGCTTTGTATGCCATGCTGCATAGTACCGACATTCAACTTCCAACTCACCACAAGCCAAGTAGTGCTTTCCTTACCATGTGAAACCTTTACTGGGACATTACCAATGTCCTCTCTTCACATTATCATCAAAGAATTTGTTAGACTATCCATAACTATGATAGAAATTATACCAATCATAATATATTATAGTGCATATTCAGTATTAAAATTACAAGATCAAAGGTACCCAATTTTTTAACTAACTATAACAATCTATAGATATATAAAAAATTACTTGACACATTAATATTTATGAGAGCACATATTGTGAATGATGCCACAGTTTTATGGGCAATTTAATCACATGATTCATGGGTACTTTAATAACTACTAGAAATTTTGTTGTGATTCAGTATTACAAAAATGCAAAGCAACCAGTCAAATCCTTTGAACCTCTGTGAGTAACAGAAGACAGAAATCAATGTTTCTATTAACAAGAAACAGATGATTGAGGTAAATCAAGATTTATAACAGTTTGAACAATGGCATACTCTTAATACTTATTTATTAAGAAAAATACCCTACTTATTTGCATGAGGTCATCACCAGAATAGAGATGAACAACATCCAAGGCAACTTCCTCAAACATGCTATTCACTCCCTCAACTCTCACACTGTTGATTTGTTTAATAATGTTGTTTGTTCTAGTTTACCCAAGCTTGGTCACTCAAATCCAAATAGTTACAAAACCATCATAAGGGCATGCATTCTCCAAGCTCTGCACTACAGTTCTTCATTTATGGCTTTCAAACAAACTTGAAAGGAGGTGACTAAGGGGCCAGGGCCAAAGGACAAGTAAATTTCTGCTTGGAGTACCAGA
The DNA here is from genome assembly GCA_001517045.1 of Pseudotsuga menziesii. Classification (NCBI taxonomy): domain Eukaryota; kingdom Viridiplantae; phylum Streptophyta; class Pinopsida; order Pinales; family Pinaceae; genus Pseudotsuga; species Pseudotsuga menziesii. The sequence goes on from LPNX010230690.1 coordinate 187,496, forward strand.
CTACAAACCATATTTTCACACACACAGCCATTACTGAGCAGTGAGGAGGTGAACAAATAGTAGATATCAAAAGGGGGTGTGTTTCTAAGTCTGTAAGGAAGCAATGTTATAGTCCTTATGATGGGATTTTAAAGGATGTGAGCTCCCAGATCTGTGCAGCCTAAGTACCCTTTGTGAAAAAGGGATTTCAACCCATCGGTCATAGATTAAAAAGAATTGATATAATGGAATTCTTGTTGTTGTTGTTGTACACGTATTCTTGTTTAATAGAAGAAGCTACCATCTTTCTTACTTCTATAAACCCAATAAACTTACCTAAGGCCTTGCCAATTTTCTCCATGACCTCGTCTTCCCATAAGGGAAAGGATAAACTAGGGACTTTCACCCAGAAAAACATGGAATATGGGTTTAATTATGGGAACCAAGTCACCAAGAAGAACCAACCCCACCCCAAGTTGAGGACCCTTCTTCGATTACTCTCTTCATATCTTCAACTTCATTGTAACGAACCATGAAAATCCTTGAAACATGGAATCTTACCAATAAATTTGTTGTCCAATTGTCACTTATCCAGCTCATGAAAGGATCACAGTTTGGCCAATCTTTGTCAAAAAAATAGATCAAGGCCTCATATTTGAAGGCTTTAATGTTATTACAAACATATTTTGATGATAATTTTTGAACCTGGATAGAGCATGATATCTCCATTATGAATCTTCCAGCATGAGACAAATTTTGGGGTTGAGAACCATTGAGTCATTGATAGATCTAACCACATCTTTAACTTATATCACTTAAATAATAGAAGCACCTTTAATTGAAGAACCTGGATTAATACCCTTCAAATATGGAACATTGGATGGAGACTTTGCAGCTGACTCCCCTCTGGAAAAGGAGGGAATCTAACAGCCAAAGTTTTCCTTCAAAACAGCTTATCCTTAGTGCAAGAAGGAAGGACCTGAGGCCAAGGAGGGCACCTTTATCACCACAGACACTGATCTCCTATGGGTCATGCACAACTTGCTCATCGGCATACATAATACAATGACTAAGATTTGTTGAGAAGAATGTAAGCATATTTATTGTTCCAAGTGATGAGTAAATTGCTCTCCAAGGGATGTATCTCTTTTTTACAGTAATGAAATATATTCTCAATATTGACTTGAAGCTGTTATCTATGTGATGTTGCAAACTATCTCACTTCATTGGCATATCCCTCTATTGGAATTCCGTTCAACATTAATACCCCTCCTCTTCAATCAATAAAAATAATAAAATAGTCAATAACTTTCCCAACACAATGGTAGAGCCACAATGTAGGTGCAATTAAAAAAGTCCCAACTCAAACATTAATACCCCTCCTCTTCGTCCTCGTGATTTAGTAACATACTTCTCATTCTTAGTCTTTAGTTTTCTGCTTCTGTGCCATCAACTTCCGAAGCTTTCAACTTCCAATGCCAATTTTCCGACCGATGTCCCAATCTCCCTCTTTATTCCCACCTCTATTGGTTTCTCTTCTCTTGGAATGCCTAGAGTCTCTCCCCTAGACTAATCAAATGCCTCCTCCATCTTCCTTGCAAACCCTTGAATGATGCCAATGGAACCCCCCAAAGTAATTTCCTCCTGTAGTGGATTTTAGGTTGTATGATCTTTATGTTTCCTTGAAGGGTTACTTTTTCTTCTGTAGATTCCATGTGGCATCTACTCTACGAATTTGTGGACTCTACATGGTGATGTCATCTATCAAGTATGCCTCAATAGTCTTTGTTTTGGGTTTCTTCTTCTTTCTTCTATGCAGACACATAGCTTCATCATAATGTAGGGGTCTTGATGTGGAGGTTAGGTAGGTCCCTCACTTTGCATGCTCTTGATTCAGCTTTTGCAGAGTGTGGAGTGCAGGGGTAAGCTCCTCTCCACATGGTCCAAAATTTCACTTCCAATACACGGCATGCCCAAAAACTTTTCTTGTTGTGGCTCTTTAGTTCTATCCATTTCAGATCACACTTCTTTAGTGGGAGGCTTTTGGTCCCCAAAAGCTTATTGATGGAGAAGATGGAAGCACATAACCTCCACTTGTTTCTCTAAGTCCACAACTCCAGTAGATATGAAGGTTGCATGTTTGTGACATGTATTAATCAATCTTCCTGTCTACCCTTGTTTCATTACTATTATAGATATTCTGTATCTCCCTTTTTTGGCCTTTTGTGCTTTGATGAAGCATGACTTACCACCTTTGCCCAAGGGATAATGGTTTCTCTTATCTAGAAATTTGCATCCTTATACCATAAATAGGCACTGTTGAACATCCCTTTACGTGTATCAAGAGGTGCTACATCACATTCTATTTTTCTTGTAAAGATCTCAACAACATCATTGTACTATATTATAAGTTTATAGATCAAGCTCATCAACAAAGGTTTCATAAATCAAATTGCATTGAGAATCACTATCAAATAGACCATTTACCTTTCGGTTCTTCATTTGAACTTTGATTTGGATAGTAAATGCTTTCTCCACTTACCCTTGGTTGTTGCAACGTAGTGCAGAGTCCAGACTATGGTTTCATCCACATCAGAGACATTGTCTGCCATTGTTTCTTCCATTTTGGTAGTTGTCCTTTCTCCTTTATAGGATGTGTACCATTTTTATGCATTTCCAGATGAAGCTTCCAACACTTATAATATGTGTTCCCATCACAGTCTTTGCAATTACTCTTGGATATTTCCCTCACTCACTTGTGGATGGAATCGTTTTGCCGATTTCTTCATGGCCCTTTTGCTATTACCCCTTTTTGAAGTCCAACTTGATGTAAAAATATTTCTTACTTGCCTCATCTATACGTTTTAGATTCAATAGCTATAATAATATAACTGCCTTTGGATATTGCTAAATAGGCCTCCAAAGTATTTCACTACTGTCGAGGTTCATTCAGAAAGATACCCAGCATGATGGACTACTTTCAGAATTCATGTGTATTCTTGAACACTTTGTCCTTGTTCTTGTTGAACATATTTCCATTTCCTCAGTTGTTCATCTTCATAGCCATTTGGATAGAACTATTATTTCAACACATAGACAAGGTCCCATCTTCAACATGTCATCATAATATTGAGTTATATCAAGTTAACTCTAGTGCTCTGAACCCATTAGACAACATAATCATGCTGGGCTGCAAGGCATGAACCTGTAATTCTGCTCTAACCTCCATCCTCTGGGATTCACCCCCTCAACAAATAGTTTGAATGAGTCATGAGGGTAATGCTAGGAATGGATCATGTGCCCATAAAATGGCCTCGTCTAAAATCACTTATTGGATCATGTAGGACATCAGAAGTTAACATCCAAATGTGACTAGATCATGATGAAAAAGGGTCCTCATACAACATGAAGGGTAACAAAGAACAAGGACTAAATATGTAGACTCAAAGCATCCTTATTATATCTGTTCTTTGATCCCCACCTTTATATTATTATTGAATTTAGTTTCCATAATGGGAGTTCTAAATGAAACAGGGAAAACAACTTGTCAATTCCTATGGAAAGAGGGAAAGTGGACAGGAAATACCTTTTTTTTCATTGGTAGCATGTGGTAAAAATGCCTCTTTCTAGGGGAGGATTTAGAGTTAGAGATCCTGTAATATTCAAAATAGGCATGGGATAAAAATTTCTTTGGAATCTAATAAATGGATATATAACATTATGTAAGGATTCTCTCATGCAAAAATACTTCAACAACATTAAAATGAATAAGATATTCTCCAAACCCACTCCAATAGGAGGATCTCAAACCTGTAAAAGTATTCATCAAGCATTCTAGCTAATCTAGAAACATGCATATTTGAATGCCAATAAATGGAAAATCATCAAGGATTTGGAATAATGTTATCATGGGCAAGTCACCTTTTCCTCATATGGAAAATATGTCTTCCCTAATGGACTAGCTCTCCAATATAAATCTTCATACTGATAATTAGAGAACTGGAATAAGCATAACTAATTTAATCACTTATTACCCAAGAGATTGTTTGCATCATAATGGATCATAGGTGACAGGATGCCAAAGATATCCTTGCTAGCAATGGTGGTAGTGGTTGAGGTGTGGTGGATGAGAGAGTGAAGAGTTGTTCTGTCGCTACAATCAATGCCCCAAAGTGAATTGTGTGACCCTCATTTTTCTTCTCAACTCAGCATATATAGAACCTCAAATCCTGTCAAGCAGTTTTCCTTGTCTGTTGTTTTAGAAAGAGGCAATAAGGCCTAAAACAGGAAAGCCTTCCTTCATCAAGACTGTTATCCATGTTTTCTAGGATTTTTGTACGGTTGCATTCAAAGTGGAATTGGCCCCTTTCACACAATAACATCCCCAAAACAATCAAGTTGACCTTATTAATTGCTGACAACCTTTCCTGTGATTTTCTTTTTAGTTGTTTTAACTGGTTTTAAAGGACAAAGAAAAATACTATTTTGACCAAGGTGCTTTTACGAAAAGGGAAAGTTCTTTCAAGAAGGATTTTCTGCATCTTTCAGTTTCATACATCCTCATTATAGTTTCATACATCCTCATTATATGCTTCCTTGATAGTGTCTTTCAGTTTCATACATCCTCATTATATGTTTCCATGGAAATTTTTCTATTGGTACTAGATAGGTGCCATCCCACACTGAGCATAGTATAGTACCCGCAAGTACAGGAAATGACAAGTTAGCTATAGTAAACTCATTGCCACAAAGGAAAGGCCAACCATTAGTAAGCATATTATCTACATATTGAAATATACGACGAATCTTATCAAGAGAGAGATCTTTTGTTAACCACCTGTTGTGCACCTGATTTGGGAATATACAAGGTATGTTGCTGTAATCTATAGAATGTATGCTTCTCATCTGTGTGGTTGTATGATATTGGTTGAAGTATTGGGTGAGTGGATCATAGAAAAAACACAAATCCTATAATAATACATGTTGAAACCACACACTCAACCCCTTTCATTATTGTAATGATATGGATAAAACCCTTGTTACAGGCCTCTTTGAATTAGACAGGTCCCATGAAGTGAGGCAAAGTATAACCATGATACTTACTTCCATAGGTAGAGCAAGAAGAAATGGACTGATGGGTAGACCATTTTGTGTCCTGCTTGTGAATCTTGGATAATTTGGAATGATGGACTTGGGATTTCTAATTGTTGGATACTTAGATAAGTTGACTATTATACATTTTCCAGAAACTTAAACCATGAGATAACCAGATCAAGTCTCTGATTTCTTAGGGATTGGCATGATATTATACACCAAATTTCAAAACAATAAAAAAAATTACTTGACAGTCACAATATCCTGTAGGTATATCGGCAAGCAACATTAGTGTGATAAAATTACCCTCTTAAGATCACCTTCACTAGCTTCCTAATCTCTATAATTTCTTAATCCAAATAATCCATGAACAAATAGAAGAGTTTACATTCACCAAGATGTTTAGATATCCATCCTATATTTTTCACATGTTTTTATATCAAAACTTTGAGCACTACAAGTGTTTGAAGTTGAAAATGACATATGAAAATGGTATCCCAACTCCAATACATAATTGGAGTAATCAAATTCTAAGAATACCTAACAACGCCAATTATATTGAGTTTACCAACATGGTAATGAAGATTACATAAAACATTATCCATGACTCTTTTCCAACTAGAATGTTTCCTGAGAATAAGAAGTGGTTATAATTTACCCTTGATACAAGGATATGTAACTAGTTTATATATGAAGAGTAACAAAATTGAAATAATGTGACTAAGGGCCAAAGGACATGCAAATTTCTACTTGGAGTACCATACTACAAACCATATTTTCACGCACACAGTCATTATTGAGGAGGTTCACAAATAGTAGATATCAAAACGAGGTGTGTTTCTCAATCTGTAAGGAAGCAATGTTACAGTTCTTATGATGGGATTTTAAAGGAGGTGTGTTCCCATATCTGTGCAGCAGATGCTATGATCTAACTCAGACATCATTGGCCTTGTTACTTCATTTTCAGATTGGAAATAGCAGCATGCACTGCCAACAAACTTATCATGCATTTTTCTATCAACAATCAGTTTGCACCCAACCTCTTCAACATTAATAAATCTATTAACAATCATTTTGCACCCAACCTAATGGAGAAGAAAATACTTGTCTTCCTTCAAACCTTGCTTACAAGACTAGATATCTCTGTCGTTGGCAAGAGAGACAATGGTAGAGCCATCAACTTGAGGAATCAAATCAGCGTTCTTAAGATTCTCAAGTGTATTCAACATGAATCGACACTAATCCTTTATTTTTTCACACTCTGATGTTGGAGACTCACCAATAGACCCTAAATGCATTTCCTTCTGCTGCAGAGCAAAGAAGAATGGAAGAGGAAGAATAGGACCCTATAAAAGATAGGCACCATTTTGTTCAGAAAAATGATGCTCTCTTTTAATTTATAAGTTCTAAAAATGAAAAAGTGGCATATGTACATAATCAATAGGAAAAATCTAAAGAAACTATGTAGGGGGGTTCCCTTTTGATGAACAAATCTTTGAATGTGTTGCAACAACCAACTCCAAAAGCATTAACTCTTGAATAGTGGAACTTTTTCAACCATCACAAATCGGAATGATGATCATTCTTCTACATAGAAGGTCCAAAAGGTACTTTTAGGGAAAATATCAACAGCAGACACAGTAAATGCATTTGCAAACAAATAGAAGCCAACTTTAGTGACTCAATAAATGGTCACTTAAACTCATCCCCAGATCAATTTGCAAAGAGAAATTAAACTCCAAAAGTAATTACCACAAGAACATCAATTTACCATCATCAAAGTGATTTTCCAAGTTAAAACTTAAATTTGAAAATACATGCCCATAGAAGCTTCATTACTGTGTTTTCCATTTATAGAGTTGTACTCCATTGCCCACAATCACCACACATATTTTGAAAAGGAAGAAATTTAAATCCAAACCCTTAGCATGTTGTCCAATACCTTAGCTAGAAATCCAATTGCAACTTGCAAGTTGCATATATAAGATGAAGAAATTGGGATATATATGGTTAAGCTTTCTATCAAACAGTAGGTGAACAACCCAGAAAAAATCAACACAAACAAATTATGCCATTAAAGGATTCTACTTATGTGGAGTGAGATCACTGGCTCTATTTGAGCATGTAACAAACTGCCACAACTTATACAAAATCGTGCCCAATGAGATAGCAACCCCTACACATTGGGACTTCACTTAGTGAACCTCTCACATAGCACGTGTGATTGTGGGATATTAAAGAATACCCTTAATTTCGAGAAATATTGACCTAAACTCTTTTTGTTAAAACCCCCTCCCAATACTTAAAACCTCCTCCCCACCCCTTTTTATACCTCAATTATTATAAACCACCCTACCCACCCCCACCTTAAACCCCCATTCCCCCCAATACCTGCAATATATTGGTTCGATTTTTGATCATTTAAAAACCCACAATATGAACTAACGTGATAGGATATTGGTCAACAAGTGAATCCCCCATGCCTCCACAGACAGGTAGAGGACGACATAGTTGGAGATGCCATCCTCTGGTGAGGTCTCCATCATTTTAGTATGGTGGCTTGTTAACATCCATTGATGAGCTTAACTTTTCAGTTAGTTAAGACAAGGAAAATTACATATCAAATTAACATAGTCAATACCCATCAATTAAATTTGTGGTATAAGCAGAAATCACACAACCAAGAGGGAGAAGAGATTTAGTTGAGTTATAATGCCATCAAAAGAAGATGATGCCATCGATATAATCCCTGTGGTTATTTATTTAAACATGTAGTGAAATATGGGCATGAATTTTGCATTCCATGGTCAATACATACCTCATGTATCAGTACTATACTAATCTCAAGCTACAACAATATACATCTATATTTTTTTGAGTCACAAATAATGGTTAATAGCTCTAATACATGTTTTCAGTATTCACAAACATAAATTTACCCGTTACCAGAAATTCCAGCAGCAAACTGATTCTGCATCAATTCACCTACTAAATGTCTTCACAATTTCCATAAACAGAGTTTGCCTTTTTCTAAGTAGGTTATATTCCCAACTCTACCAGCAATCATGGTTTCAACGAGAATAGCTTTGTAAAATTCCTCACAATCACACTGGTTTAGAAAACTGAAAATCCACCAATTAAGCATGGAAGTATGATTTCATATAACAAACATATTGAGACTGACATTTCTAATTTGATGCCATAACTCCAGAAAAGACAACAAAGTAACTCAATCCAGAATATCATAAAAACACAGGAATTGCTCTCTAAGCTTCTTGCACTAAACCAGCATATATCATTGACAATTTTAGAAAATATTTCCTAGAAACAATAATGAAAGGACATGATATAGTGATAGGTCTCATCCCTAGTCCTCTTTTACCAAGATTTTAGAGCTATAATTCACCAGCTCTTTCAATCATCAAGTTTATGGCCATTTTTATTTTAGCAGAGGTAAATAATCCCATAGCCATTCATACCAGCAAAACTTCCATTTAACAACCATAGATACACGCGTCATTTCCAACAGTCTGTCATATTAGTTCATTAACAACTTATCAAAAAAATTACAAAAATCAGTTTGATATACAAGAAAATATATTAGATTATACCTGCACTTGGTCAACTAGCCCCATTGGATGAATTGCTATATCCAACTCCTTCTCTGGACAACTCTTAAATTACCATCTGATTTCCACCCAACCTTGCCCATGAAACTATTCTTTCCTTAGGACCCCCAAACTATGTGGAAGCACAATCAAAGGCTCAACAGAAAAAAACAGGGATATGTACAAGTAGTGGGGTGACCAGTTACTAATATGTCAGATAGATCCTTTTTGACAAAGGGAATATTCAACCATGTAGCAACCACAGGTTATCCCACTTAGTACTATGCAAAGCGCAATGCAGTTCAGAGTCTTCAGACTAAGGGTTCTTGAAAATTAGGTAGCATTGCAATACTAGTTCAGGAAACTTTCCTAGTCAGCTAATTCCCAACAAATACCATAGCCCATTTGCATGGTTTAAATAGGCTTGGAAGTTCAACTGCTTTGTCGTGTGAGGCATGTCAGCTTCCACAGCAAGGCAATCATATGCCCTCAGCTCCTGAATGAGAACCATGAGGAAAGCATGCTCCCACAACAAAATTTCTTAGAGCAGGCATGTTACCTCAGCTCCTTTCCCATATATCCCATGTTTCGAACTATGGGCATGATACCTCCACTCATTCCATCATATTAGAGCCACAACCATGATTGGTTTCACATGCAGGCAAGGATGATTTTAAGAACCCCCCTAGATTTATATGTATAAAAAATGTAGAAGTCTTTGTGTATCAACTCTTCAGTTGGGGATTTTAAAAGCACCATGTACATCTATATTGACTTATAGTGAACTATATGATGCATTTTCAACAAAACAAATTGAAAAAAAAACCTATAAATTCTCATGGCTTAATATCATATTTTCACAAAGAAATCAAACAAAAATTGGAAAATTTTCAACAATTCCTATGGCTTTATATCATATTCTGAATAAATTGAAATATACAGGGATTAACCACTAGGAATCAATGTTTCCCTTGCCACACGTTAAGTAGTTGACAGGGGAACTTTCAAATACACGGAGCTTCTTGTTTCTACCTCGTGGCAACTAGTAAATGGATGAAAGAAATGACCAATGAAGACAGAGGCAAGAGGATAGGGAAGGGCAGAGGAGACGATAAGAGTAAGAGAGGGTCTGACCTCCCCAATTACGTTTTTTACTTGCCAAGTCAAAGAAGTTCAGTGCAGAAGTCAATTTTGACATTATGGACTTTGAAGAACTTAGAGCAAGGGCTATGGTTTCCATGCCCAACAAGAAGAGGAAGAGAAAGCAGCCGCTGCTGCACCCACTCTCATCTTGGAAATTTTATTTCCACAAATAATTTGTTCGACATAAATGGGACACAACTACAAGTTTCTAGTGCACAATCAGTTCCATTATGTGTCCATAAGGAAAATGATGTCTAATTCCTATGTATTCAGTAAATTTATGGAAAGAACGGACAAATCAAACAGTGCACTTGGGAAATCTTGCTCTGTTTTGAAAATTATTGTTGCAAGATTTGAAATAACATTTCTATATAGTCCCAAAGTGTTTGATGGAAGCCCATAAAGCTTCAATTTGGAACTGCAATAGTGATTGTATCATGAGACCTTGCTATTCCTTCCCACTCTAGACAGACATAAAGACAATCATATTTTGTCAAAAGTATGCACACTTGGATCACATGAAAAAAGATACTAGTATTAATATCCTGAACTTCAAAAATCTTGTAATACGTTATCTTTTAAATATTCATGATGTTTTAAAATTGTTTACCAATTTTAGTTTCACTGGCACTAATTAGGCACTAATTATTGATATTAATTACTAAACTTGTTATAGATTTATCCACTAATGATTTTGGACGAACCTGAGGTCAATTCTTCTACTTCCCAAACTAAAAAGATAAGGGGCTAATATGACAATAGTTGGCTATATTTGAATCGCAAATTTACAACCAATACCAATCTTTCAGCGCAATCTTGTGAAGGAAATTGATTTGACAGTTTTACCTAGTGGGCATTGAGTTCACTGAAAATGAAACATGTCTCTTTTGATCTGCAAAGCCAATCAACAGGAAAGGCTCCACATTAGACAATAGATTCACCATTCCACCTTTCAGTGAAACGCAATGTCTACCTACTACTAAAAAACAAAGGATACAAGTATCTTCGTCTAGGTTAACTTACTTTCTAATGCAAATAGAACAGAAGCATGGAAAAGGGAAAGAGAATATGTTCTTTGAAACTATGACTTTGTTATCTTAAAAGTAGATATTTATAAACAATTTTTTTGACAAAATTGGAGACTAAACACTAAGATAGATCTTTAACCTGTTATAGACTACCTGAGAATAACTCGCCACATGAGTACAGCTAAAAATAGTTGATGCATCAAATATACAAAATATTAAACCCTCTATCTCGTCATCTTTGAAGCAGGACTAAGCTCTTTAAAATGAAAACATCCATGATCTTCGATAGAAGCCACATAAACTAGCATTGCCTAAAGAAGAAACATATCACCAGGGACACCAACTACTATTAGCACTAACTTTAAGTGAATGGAAGTGATTAGCTGATTTAAGGATAATTTTGAGTGAATGGAAGTGATTAGTAGATTTAAGGATAGTGGGAACAAGAAAAATAGAAGGAAAAGCAAAGAAATCTATGCTACTCTTATAATCAGTACCATGTACCCTGGCAAATAATTGCTAATAAGCTCCATGGCTGTTGAATACTATAACTTACACCCGGAATAAAACCAACAGAGTGCCAAAGAATAATATCCAATGAGGAAAAAATCATCAAGTTGTGGTCTAGCAACAAGGTTGAGTGCTCATAGCAATGATGGCCCAGGATTAAAACCCAAAAGTCTTGCTCCTAGTACAGTTGATCAAAGTGATCAAGATGAGAGTCAGATCAAGGTGGCTACACTACTTCCAAAGTGTTAAACTAAGATGTTTTCAGTGCTAATGCAGTCTTCTATGTGAAAGAGACTAAGTGAATGAGACTAAGTGCAATTCTTGGGTGACTTTGACAAAATTATTGATCAAAGTGTTTCAAGATGAGAGTCAGGTCAAGGTGGCTACACTACTTCCAAAGTGTTAAACAAAGATGTTTTCAGTGCTAATGCAGTCTTCATTCTATGAATGAGACTAAGTGCAATTTTTGGGTGACTTTGACAAAATTATTAACCAAGAGGTCTAATTGCAATAGATCTCTCATAAAAGTCTCCTACCCACTCCAATAAAAAAGATGGTTAAAAACTTTAGTTAACTATACAAGTAAAAATGTTCAGAATTTGATGAGTGGTGATTTATGAAAACTCAAATCAAGCAATAAGAGAACCAACTGAATGAGCCATATCTAATACCTTGTCCCCTATTCACCATAGAACACTGATAATGTTACAGGGAAATGATTTGACTACAGAGTACCAACCATGCGACCATTACTTACATCCCTCTACCATAACTACCCAACATAAATGGATAATCCTAGAATCTAATAAAATGGGTAATAAAAAATGCCATTGCTTTCAACCGATCTAAGTACACAATTAATCACATAAAGCAATTTTTCCAATAGATCTATGTAAATAAACTCAAAATTTCACAACCCAGATAAGCTAAATACATTACATCTCTTCCTATTCTTACAGAAGAAGTAGAGATCAAAAACATGTAGAGAAAGACAAATAATTGAAGGGGATTTGTGAGTACTAACCGTCTCCATCCTTGTCAAACAAACTAAAAGCCTCCTTGAACTCAAAGATCTATTCCTCTATTAGCTTGTCCATCATTTTCACGTAATGTAAGCAGATAGAGCGAAATACCAAATTTTTAATCGTATTATCCATAAATCCTGGGTGAAATACCAATTTTTCAACCTATTATCCATAAATACGGTAAACCATCTTCATTTCTCCTCCCATTCGGAAAAAATCGGGCAAATTTGGGCAAATATTTCCTGTAAATTGGAAAAATTGGGCGAATTTGGGCAAATATCTCCTGCAAATTGGAAAAATTTGGGCGAATGTAGGCAAAAATCAATATTTTTGTGGGCTAATATTCATTTCCAGTTTTTCCCTCTTTCGGGATGAATGTGATTTACCTTGAGGTGGCTATATATAAAATAAATGATGGGCAAATTTATTAAATAAAATAAAAACATTTTAATGTAAAAATTCGCCCACTTTTTTTGGGTAACCCTTAAAATTCGCCATTGGGCTAAAATTCACCCTTAAAATCATCCCTGCTTTGTTGTTGGTCGTCAACTACTTACAGTCGGAACTACCACATCTCTTTTCTTTCCTTCTCCTTCTCCTGTTGACCTATGTACCCATTCTTTTGAAGTTCGTTGACTTCCCTCCTTGAGTCCTTAGTCGGTTATATTCGACTATTTATTTTGGGCATATATTATCATGCATCACCAAGTCCCATGTATCATTCTTCACCAAGCCATTAAGTTATGCTTCCATTGCTTTATTCCATCCATCTTTACTTGATGTTTCTACATAGTTATCTGGTTCTTTCATCTTCATTACTTGGGTCATAAAAGAAAATTTTACAATGCTTTGTGATCTAGTGATTCTTTTCTCAAACACTCTATCCAACATGTTATTATTTGAATTTTCTCTAAATGGCCACTTAGGATTCTTCTTGCTTTCATTTGTCTTAATTATTCGAGAACTAGATCCCTCACCAATAACAACTTCATCCTTTCTTAGAATATCTTATGGATGATAATTTTCCTTTCTCATCAAAAACACCATCTTTACTTATTATCATTTGATTTTATTGGGTATCAAACAACCTATAACTTCTTGGTTCTATTTTATACCCTATGAAAATATAATTAATACTCTTTACCCTCCAATTTCTTCCTCTTTTGTTTAGAAACATGTGCATATTTCATGCATCCAAAAATTATCATGTGTGAAACACTAGGTTTCTACCCTTGCCATGCTTCCTCTAGAGTCAAATCCAAAACTACTTTTGTAGGATATGTGTTGGAAGTCTTGATTGATGTATGGAATGCTTTATCCCAGGATTCATTGTCAAGTTGGTTTTTTTTCAACATAATTCTTACCATCTCAACAATGGTTGTATTATTCCTTTCTGCAACACCTTTTTGTTGAGGAGTGTAAGAATTTGTAAACCCTCACCTTATGCCATCCGTCTTACAAAAAATCATGAATTCATTTGATTTATATTCTCCCGTATTATCTAATATGAGAGTGAGAATCTTCAAGCCACTTTTCTTTTTAGTAATCTATTTGAATTGAACAAAATATATAAACACTTCTTACTTTTCCTACAAAAAATATACCCATGTTTTTCTAGAATAATCATGAATAAATGTTAGAAAGTACCTTTTTCTTTCTAAAAGACAAAGTCTCCATAGGACCACATTTATTTGAATGTACCAATGTAAGGCAATATTTGGCTTTCATTTCTCTATGTTGTTTCCCAAGTATCCATCCTTCACATATCTCATTATCAATTTCAAGATATGGAAGACCATTCACCCTATTAGTATTCTTATCAACACCAAATTCCTGAAATTTAGATGTCCCATTCTAAAATGTCAAAGATTACTATTCTCTACTTCTAAAGCCTCCAAACATTGTGAAAAAGTGAGTTTGAAAATTTGATTTACAGTCTTTTCACCTCTCTCCCTAACTGCATTTTTAGTGAGTTTATCCATGATTATACATTCTTTGTTATCAAATACTAACTTGTAGTTTTGCTTCATCATCATTTACCCAACAAAAAGTAGATTCTTTTTCAATGTTAGTCTCAACAATATCATCAATAAAATTCTTCTTTGGGTTCCATGTTGGGATTGCAACTTTACCTTTTCCCTTAACCATTGAAGCACTATCATCCCAAATATAACTTTACCTTAATAATTGTCACTTATCTTTGTAAACAACTACTCCTGAGATGTGATATGCGATGAACATCCTGGATCAATATACCGTTCCTCACTTTCTTCATTGTGTGTCATTAAACTTGAGGTAAATAACTTCTCATCTCTGTTTTTTTCAAAAGCAATGTTGACTCCCTTATTTTCCAAATCATGCATTTTAGTTTTGTGGTCCTTCACATGATTACCAAAATGATGACACTGGTAACATTTTACACTTGATATTTCTTGGAATCCATCTCTTCCTCTTACTCTTCCATGAGATCTTTTGGTGCTTCTTCCTCTACAAAACTAATTTGAATTTCCTCCACTTCCTTTTGAAGTGACTGGATTCCATTGCGAATTGCGAATTATTGAAATTAAGTCGATTCTTATTTGAATTACTTTGATTGTGATATTTTCCTTTACTTCTTCCTCTTTCTCTATATTTGGTAGAAAAACCATTCTCCATTTATTCAATTGCATTTTTTTTCTTCAACCATAAGTAAATAACCACTCAAATAATCAAGACTAGTTGCATTTAAATATTTGGAAACAAGAATAGTAGTGGAAATCACTTGATACTTTGAAACAAGACTACATGGAATCCTCCCAAGCATTCTTCCTTTTAGGACATCTTCTCCCAACAACTTCATATGATTAACATGATCCTGCATTGTTATAATATAATCACTCACTTACTCAATATTTTACATGTTTGCACTATTGAATTTGCTTCATGTAAAGCAAATTTTCTTCTATGCCCTTCCCCCAAAAAATTAACCACCACCAAACAATTTTTTTATTTTATTGATTTATAAATATAATGAGAACTCTCCACTTTTACGGGAATATAAATTCAATATGAGGTGAAGGATCTCTTTCATAATTTTTAATTAATCCCCTTACCAAGTGTGAACCTGTTTACAATGGCTTCTGTCCCCAAGTATAAAAAGAATTCCAATGAACAATAAAAGAACAGTACAGTACTTTTTACAAATGTACTCCAAACAGCTCCTCTTTCAAACGTTGACAAACTTTTCAAAAAAAACTTCATACATCAATATTTTAATATGGTTCCCAATTATGTAAATCTCGTCACGTGCTCTTACCAGTATAAGATTTGTGTCACTTGACACCAGAAATCAAATATATGAAAAAACTCGCATACCTCAATTACTGCACAACTCGCGTTTTGCAACTGTTAAAAAGCAAGGTGGATACATGAATAATGGTAATACAGAATTTGGTTCTACAATTCGGCACGTATACATAGTCCTCCAATTTGGAAATAAGCCCAAAATCAATCCTCCTTCTTCAGCGTAACTCGTCCTTTCTTTGTTTACAGATCTCCAGTTTGATGATGCACCTCAACGCTCAACCTCTCCTCTCTCGTCACAGCTCTATCATTCTCTCCCCAACAAATCCTCCTCACGCCCGTCTTGTCTTACCACTCCTGTAAATCGATCTTCTTTTGTGCTTCACTTACTCATTCGCTGGCGTACTCATTTGCAGCTCTTTGATTTGATTAGAACCCAATAGCAGATCACTCCTCAGATTACTCATTCGCTTATTTTGCTCTGATACCAAATGGTATATTTGGATAGCAACAAATAATGGAGTAACACAACAATCCATTCACCAGCTCATAAATACTATTTCTAAATTAAACTAAGGATAGCATCAAATGAATCATTCACTCCAGCACTCCCTATAGTCTGGGTATACACAAGTTCAAATTCCACTTTACATGCATTTCAAACATGATATTACATATTTCCTTAAGGATTAATGCATTAACGTTGGACAAACTTGGCCATAGAATCCTTAATGTAGTTAAAGCAAAGCAAGCAAGAATAAATGTAGAATGGAAACCCTTACAACTGGTCAAAATTCTTGTAATACAAGTTTGACAGGTGTTTAATTTTTTTTTTTTTATGTTTTTCGTCTCATAGTCATTATTATCAATATACATTTGTCGACCATCCAATCAACAACAACAATAGCAATAGCAATATGATAGACTATTAAGGAAAACAATGAAGTTGTTGTTAAGTTGATGAATCAGGAGAATTTTGATTGGACAAATCAATCACACATTTAGTACAACTTCACAACAACTACAGAACTAAAGACGAGCATCGCGATTACCTTTGTAACTGTTGAATAAGCTCCACAAATGTGTCACTGAATTAGAATTGGATCAAAACATAGCAAGAATACAACGAAACCATAACGAGATTGTAAGGGATGGAAGGAACAAAAATGGAAACCTTGAAAAGAAATCCCAGAAAATATTAACAGAGAAGAATTGACAAGAAAAAATCTTAGGATTCTTTCTAGTACCTACTCATTAAACAATTACCCAACATATATATTTGGTCACTGAGCTAAATAATACATTTATATTGTATGATATAAGTAATACGGTTTTGAAAGTATAAATTGGTGCTCTATATGCAAAGATCTTAAGAAAATAAGTAGTTAAAAAAATTAGTGCAAGTGCTCTTATGCTGGGTGATCAAGTAGCTTTCCTTCTGGTTTTGATTCCTTTGCTACAGGCTATGTCTCCACAGCTGTTTCTAACTCAGAAGGCACTTGCATATGCATCTAGCCTAATTCTTTCAACCAAAGAGACATTGGTTTCTTACCATTGTTGTTTCTGGTTTTCCTCCTTACTAGCTACTTGCTTCTATCAAATACACGTCTCAGAGCCCGAGTTTTTGTACTCCTTGTTGTACTGTAATGGAGCATGAAATCCGTTTTGCCTCCCAATACTTGGTTGAACTTGTAAAACTTTTGTTTTTATTAGAATGCAAATAGATTTTTTTATCTATTAGAGATTATTTAAATAGAATAAGTGCCAGGTGAAAGAAAATAAATGTCTCATCAAATGTTTTTAGGTGAAAATTAACCAACCCACAGTGTTACTTAATAAGTCAATGAATCTTAAGTAGTTTGAGATCTAACTGCCTGGCCATGGCCATCAGCGAACTGCTTGAGATGCAACTCGAAGCCTGCCGAGCCTGCTGGTTATTGATAACCTATTTTTAACATGGTTCTGAGTACGAAATATTAAAGACATCCGAAAGGAAAAGGTGTTCTATTCAAATTGAAACATAAATCTTGGGAATTCTTCTCATTGGCTTTAATGGACAAAACTTCGAAACTGATACCAACTCAATGTTGTTACTACTCTCACATCTCCCCTTTTTATTCCGTCCTCCAACAGAAACACCTGGATGCCCATGGAAACAGCTTGCACCATTCCCAGAATCTGAGAATTAGTCTTGGCGTCATTCCTCGAAATGGTAAAACATATTTCAACCATTGCAATTCATGGTTGTAACAACTTGGTTTTGACCTCAATTGCATTAATTGTAAATGATGTAAATATAGTTATTTAATCATGGTGAGGAACTCAAGGCAAAGGCCTCACTATCGATTGAGTATTTTATGTTTAGGAAATTAAAATCGATGTCAATGGTTATTGTGCTAGCCGATGGCACAATATATTTTGGACATCATGTAAATATGCAATTAATATAAATAGACACAACTAGCTATGTCAATGCAACATTAAAGAGATGGAGGCATCATTTCACAAGTAATAGGGAGAATATTCAAACCCAAGTAATAGGGGGAATATTCAAACTCACGATCCAATAGTGTTGAGGCAAATGTCAAAGGGAAAACCCATAAAGCTGTCAACTACCCAATTTTTTCTTTTGTGCCCAATCATTTATTTATTCAAGAAATTTGTTGAGGTAGTTAATGCCTTGGGATGGGAAAAGTATGACAAGCAATTCGAATTGGGGAAGCCACCAATTTTTGGAAATCATTTTTTTGACTTATAGGGCAAGTAAATGCTCAGAAATGCATGCCCATGCCATTATTCACCCATGTGTTTTGCTTCCTCACGCAGTTGGAGATAGCTGGGGCATTCCCATCCCATTTTCGGCATTTTCTTCCATTTTCGTCAGGGCTGGAAAGTCGTTTTTGTAATGCTCAGTGGTTGGGCTCTCTCCTTCAGGTTTTTCCTTCATTTCCATGGCTGGGAAAACCTGTTTTTGTATTGTTTAGTGAATGAGAAGAGGAGAACCAATTATTGGTGGTTTATAGAGGCTGTATTTGCTCCCGTAATGCCCATAGGAGTTTTCTAAATTGGATTCACGATTTGGGTGTGAATGGAGGTCGTTTTTGCTCCTGTAATGTCCATGAGCGTTTCCTGAAAACGGATTTGCTTCCTAGGGTGATTTTCCCATTTTACCATTTTTTGTTTTGGCTCCCAGGAACATTTTGTTCATACCCAACATTTATATGTTGTTGTTCTGTAAATCCTTGTGTTGGTCTGAATTGGTTAGGAGTGGAAGAGGCCCAAAATTTGCTTGATAAACTCAATGAAGAGAGGAACCTCATAGACAGATTAAGAGGGGTTGGTTATCTTTCTATGCACACCTTGAAGAGCATTGGAAGGGAAGGCATAACCCAAGGGACTATGTAGCAGAGAAGGGGATGCTTCCTTCTTTTGGATGTGTAGGTATTGTGGAGGTCAAATCAGATCTTGTATAGATGTCCATAGCTCTATGGTTGAGGTCACTAGCTTAGCAATTTAACGTTTTCATCTCCTTAACAGCTTGATAAACCCAAATGCAGTTTTGTCTTGGTTGAATTTTGATATGTCTTTGGCTATGTGTGAGCCTGTTGTTGTTCCCTTATTCCTTGTGGGAATCATGCCCATCTCAGGGGGTGGCAGTGGTGCCGAGATATTGATGAGCACACTAGCCTATGGTTGGGTGGAATGTTGCAGCGACATAGTTAGTTGTGAGACAACTCCTTCTCAATATAAGTATTCTTGCGTATTTAAGTTCTACAAGTGTATTTAATGAAATATTATGAACATGTTGAATGATTGAATGAATGATTTTATTTCGATGTATCTTTCATGTATTATGCATCTAGACATGTATTTTACTTCAATGCATTTTATGTTTATGTTCATGGGGCTAGATTTCCCGGTTAAGATGGTAGAGCAGTGTAGTCACATCCTCTCCATCGATGAGATGAGGGGAGGGGATGTAATAATCGTCTAGATGGGTCCCTGGAACAATTCCCCCATCCTTTCGCATTCCATAGCAATTCTCACAAGCCTATATGTGATTTCCTTCACGAGGGAGTTCGAAGGATTCGTAAACTCCATCAGCATAGTGGTCCATTCCCCACTAGTGGAAAATGAGAGATTAGTGACGAGGAGACCAAAATTTTTGGTCACCACAGTCTCCTGAAAGGGACAAATGACCAAAATTGATAATTCTAAATGAGCTGACTAAAAACGACCAAGATAAATGACCACTTTTGGTAACGGGATAGATACCAACTAGAAATGACCAAGATAAATGACCAAATTTGATGACGAGATATGTAGACTACAAATGACCATATAACAATTGGTCATTTATTTGGTCATTTTTAATTGTGTCACTCTGATAATGAAAAAAATTGAAAATTTGGCAATGAATTTGTACATTTTACTAAATTATAACACTGTAGATGGATTCAGAGACCCCCATCTATAGCGTTAGAATCTAGTAAAGTGTAGATCGCCCCATGTGTCACAACTTAGCGAGAAACACTAAATTGGCTATCATTACGATGTTCTAGCACATGTCCTAGGACTTATATACTAGATTATCATCATTGAGTTGGATTCCTTCCCTTAGAGTGTGATTGCACATAAATATTTTTCAGTATGATGGAATCCAAACAAGCATGGTTCTTATGCCATCCAAAGAAGCCATATGCTTTACAATCAAATTTAGGGGAGATGTTGTAACATAACCTTACAAAAAATAAAAAGTAATTAAAATATAATGTCCACTCATAAAATGAAAAATTATGAAAAGTAATTAAGAAATTTATCATTCAAGAAAGAGAAACCAAATTTCTTAAATTTAAAATAAATAAAGAAAATACACAAAAAAAAATTGAAACTGAATTTCATAAATTTAAAATTAAAAAAATGGATCCAAGATGAATTTGGATAAATCTATATAGTTAATAGACATTCATCTTAATGCTTACCAATTTGATAAATAAATTTAAGTGCATGTCTATTCAACCATCAACCAAACCAATTGACTCATTAGTTTACTGACATGTTCTGTAGGTTACTTTGTAATCAAATGATTCGTAGGTTGAGCCAGATGCACTTCGAAAAAAAAAGGTTCAGCAAGATATGTCATGAAATCCGGGGATAAAAATAAAACTCACTGATTTTGTCAAGTGACCGACTTCCTTTTTAATTATTTTGAAGTGCAGTGAGTGTTTGTGGCTACATTTGAGGTTGTTTGCACCATGGAGCAGCCAGTTCCCAACAAAGAGATAATACTAGTTTCCTATGCTAACTAAAGGCGCGTCACCGATGCCCATTTGAAAATCAGAGAAACCCAAATGGATATTGGAAATGTGGGAAGAGATGGATCACCCACAGATTTTGTCGTTCAAAATGTCTGGATTTCTGTAGATCCATATCTGAGACAGCAAATGAAACAAGTCAATGTTGGCCTCTATCTCCAAAATTTTCTGTTAAACTAGGTTTGTTTGGTTATGATTTCAATTTCATCTTGATTATGCTTTTGCACAGTGTTTGTATTTTTATAATTCCTAAAACAATTGTGCTGGTGCAGGAAATCCAATCTCATGCAGTAGGGAAGGTAGCAGCGTCTGCTAATTCGGCATTTGAAGTTAGGGATATTGTTTCTGGGCTCTATTAGGTCTCCAAATATGTTGTTGTTCCAGGAGAGATTCTCAGAAAAATTGAAACCAATTTTGCTAAACCGTTGGATTATTTGGGAGTTCTAGGTACGTTTTCTGATTTAAATATCAGCACTGCTGAGTTAAGGTAGATGTGATACAGATAACCCTAGGTATTTTTTGGAAATTGAAGTTGAAATTCATAGAACCCTTTAAAAAATTACATTTTTGGAAAAGCTGCAAATATTTGCTTATGTTGTTAGATGATGCAATGTTACCCTAAGTGGACATATCAAATATCTCTGTTGTGTAAAGAAAACGTATGTTGAAGGGTTTTGCTCTGAACGGTATGTGTTCTCTAGTGGCGAGTGGTTTATTAGGAAATTCAATCTTGTTGCTTCCTTTTTCTTTAGCCATTGTTGCCATTATTTAAGTAATATATATATTTGAATTCTCATTATGCGGGTGATTCAATTTGGGATAGGGACGTCATCCTTGACTGCATGGATTGGCTTCATGATCATCGGAAACCTTTCCTTAATCCTGGGGATGAAGTATTTGTCTCAGCAAGAGCAGGATCATTGGGTATAGTTGTTGGGAAGCTCACGAAAATCAAAGGTTGTCGAGTTGTTGGTAGCACAGGTAGCGGCCAGAAGGTGCTTCCTCCTCCCTGTTTTCTTCTTTTATCTTGAATCATAGGTTCTTCTCGTAATATACCTGATTTAACCCATTAATCCAATACTAATGACTTGTTTTCCTTTAAATATTATGGAATGAAAACTGTTCTTTTGAGGAGGTTGGCTTAGTTGAAAGCAACTACAGGATAAGTTTGCAACTGGAGGATAAGTTACCTTTTTTTAGGGATTGTCATGAGTAAACAACAGGGAAAGGGTTTTGAGTTATGCAATTGAACTTGCTACTATTTTGTGAATATATGTAGTGTCAAATGTTGTATTAGCATTTTTTATGAGATGATCTAATGAATTTCTGCATAGAATTTGGTTTTATAACTTATATGGATTAGAAATATCATTACTATATTTTTTGTGCACAAAATTTACTATATTCTTCTTTTTTTCTATTATCCAAGTCTATGTTGAGTCTTATCTGAGTCATTGAGTCAGCCGATTCCCAAGCCAGTCGATTCTTTGTCATGTCTGAGTTTGAAAAAATTGATGGATACACTCCTCCCACCCATCTCCAAGTGTCTCTAGAATCTTGTGACAAGTTTGATGGATCCTCCACATCATATTCCTCTTGTTTTAAAAAGTTTGAACCTCTTGGCTTAGAATCACTATGCTCTGTTTTCCTTCACTTTCTTCACCTATTAAACCATGAGTCACTCTGGATAGTGTCCCATTCATACACTCCAAACTTCCACATCCATTGTTCCAATTTCTCCATAGATTGTTCATCTCCATTGATCAATATTGAGCTATCCCAAACCACTTGTAATAATGTATCAAGTACATGAAGTGCCATCATATTTTCCTTTGCATCCAAAACTTTGATCACCTTAGTAACCAAACTACTTTGTATGAATTCAAACCTTACCATATTTAGGAAAACTTTCTCCTCATTTTCTGTGGCAATATTCTCCTCGATGACACCTTGTTCATCCATGTTGTGAATGACGTCTCTTTCTTGCATATCCAAGAGATAGATCATGTTCCCCACTTCTCTTAGGCATTTATTTTCTGCAAAATGCAAAGTGGCCTTATCTTTTGTTGTTTTATCCATTTGTCCTCTCGTCCTCTAAAAAGTATTTAATTACAAGCTTCTTGTCTTCTTCCATCCTCTTCACAAGGTTTCGACAACCTTTTTCTTGGACGCAACTCTTTACAAGGTTTTTGCAGGTATGCAATTACAACATCGTCAATCTCCTCACATTTGTATCAATGCATGTAAGTCTCTACATGTTTAATCCTCTCATACTCTTTTTCCTTGCTCTAAACAACATACACCTCCTCATTTTTTATGCATTCTTGTTCAAGTGATTCCCCTTCTTCTGGGTGGAAAAACACTTCCACAACTAAACCACCTCTAGAATCTCCCTCTCTTACTTTCTTTGATTTTCTTCTTTCTCTATTGCCATTCTTCTTCTTCTTCTCTTCTTAGGAATATGATCTCTATTTTCTATGTTCTTTTTCATCACTCTTTTATTAGTTCCATAATCGCTTGTATATATTTCTTGATCAATCCATTCTCTTCGTGACTCACCCACTTCTTCTTTTCCATTTTTAAGCTATAGAAGCAAACACATAAAATTTACTCTAGCAATCCTTTCGTTTTCCTTCTATATTCCTTCCTCTAGCAAACTCGATATCCTCATAGACACACATGCACCTATTCTCCTCAAGGAATGACAAGGATTACTAAAGCAAATGAACTCTTGCTCTGCGATATCATTTTTTCTCACCAATTTCCTTTGGCTTCTCAACAGCGCACTCTCTTAAATTCATTCATTATATGGTGTCCTGTAGTTATCCACTGGTAACATTAAAGTAACTCTGTGCAATCTAGTGCTCCTCCTAGCACACTTAGTTATTCTCTCGAACTATTTTTTCCATTTTAGCAGCTAAGTCTCTAGCCGTAAACCTGCAACAATTTCTCTCCTCTCCAGGCCATCTTCTTCTCTAAAAGATCATATTTCTTTGATACCAAAATGATGCTTATAGAAGGGGGGAAATCCCAAACTCAGAATAATCATAGATCTGACTCTTAATACTCAGTGAAATCCAATATATGGAGATTTTTGTTGATTACACAATCTGATTACAGACAGCTAAAACTTATCCCATACATAGTTTACAGCAGGTCAAAGACGGCCTTACCACATAGTCAGCACCCGACACAGGAGTAAAACTAATATGTTAACAATGGTAATTTCCTAATTGTAAATGAGGTTCAGCAACAGATTCAAGGTCACAGATCCAATCCTCAAATCCCCATGGTGCAGAAACCTCTACCAAGCTTATTCTTCTGCAAACACTCATCTCCTACATGAAAGGCTACTGTCTACATATTCTTCCCCTACCTACCTCTTAATCTGGACATGCTATATATAGAGATACAATATTTACAAATGGAGTCCATGCACAACAGTATAGTGAACCACTTGGATTACACATGGAATGCTCACATTTAGCAGTATTAAATTGTTGTTGGTTACTTGACTCTCACCTGTCTCCAGTTTGTCATTTATCATTATACTCTTCTCACCTGTCTCCCAGTGTATCTAGAAGCTCATGGTAAGTTTGATGGATGCTCCACATCAAATGATCCTTAATGGGGTGCCCACAAGCATGAACTCATTAGTATTTCATCTACACTTTGAATTTGTATGTACTTCATCTTTAGTTTTCATGTTATTTTTCCATTTACTATGCAATCCTTTATCAATTATATTTTATTTCTCATGGTGTGTGCTTTCTAGTTATTATCTACTTGAATCCTAGATTCTAAGCCTCTGACTCTTGAGTCATAACAGGTATATAAAATGCTCATAAAAAAGGTGGAGTAACAATATATGTAGATCTAGAACCTTGGATTATTATTTGCATTGTTGTTCCCATGAGATGCATTGTTAATTCCTATTTTCCATTCAAACTCCGCAGTATAACATATTAAGTCCATTGTATGACCCTAATATAGAAGTGGCCATGTCTGGTAGATTGCAAAAATGTTTCAATAACCTTCACAGTACAATATGCTTCAAACACAGAAAGTTCAGAACAAGAACATAAATATGGGCCAGCTAACAAAGAAGTCCCAGAATCAGCAATAGCAGGACAACCCGCAGGACAGTAACCTGGCAAAGAAAAAAGTTTCCACTTTTTCTTTCCAGAAGAATGCACAAGCAAGCAATTCAAACTAAAACATTTGTAATCCATATTTATTACCTGTTGATTTACCGTCAATAAGGAAGTCTCCCATGTTGAACTGTAAAAAACATGAGAACCAAAGGTCCAAATCATAAAGAAATTAAAAATACCAAATGTCCATGTTGAAGGCTATAAGGTACTTTTTGAAGACCCAAGACCTACCTCCCAATAACCCTAATGGGTAACAGGAACATACGTGTGTTCTCCCTTAAAGTTCTTTTGAGCAAAACCTCCAAAAAAATCCTCCCCTCCTTCACTATCATTTGTATTTCAATTCATCCAGAAAGAGAAAACTAGATTTTTTACAAGGCTTTGATTGAACATGTTATACCTATTTAAAAGCCGAACCAAACATGTACGGCAACAATACAAACTTGGGAAAAAATAGTGGAAGCTAAAAAGAATGTGCATAAGGTGGTGGCAAAAATATTTGAAAGAATTAACTAAACAAAGAGGAAACTAACAACTTATAAGGTCAATTACTTTCTCTACTGAAGTACCTGAATATCTGATATGTGGGATTCTTCAATATATAAACATAATGAAGGACAAATTTTTATGTTGTAGAGTAGAAAAAGATGAGAGATTACCATACCGGCACAACATTCTGAACATCAATTTGATGAAATCCCAGGCCCAGTATACCATCAAACTTGGCAGCTAGGAATGTTATACCTGGTTCATGGGTAGCCTCAGTAAAAATCTGTAGAATGATAAAACTATAAATGTAACTAAAATTATACATCACATAAGAAGTGTTATGAATGTCTAGGAAATTTATGACAACCAGGATACACTACTAACCTGATCTTTAACAATGATGTTGCCAAATTTCACATGATCTTGACTCAGGTAACCAAACATTGAGCCAGTTCCATAGTGAATTTCACATGATTTTCCTATGCAAGTGAAAAACATGGGTGTCACAATGTCAATATATTAGTTGAAAGATGTGACCAATATAACTAATAGCACAGGAAAGGAGCGATGAACACAATCAAAACTTTAGAGTCCTCCAACTATCTTCATGAAACAGTATCCGTATTCAGAAAATAATGGTAAAGATATTACCTAATTTACTATATCCTTATGTCCAATTACCTATTTGTTGTTTTAGCTACAACTAGTCAACTCTTCCAGTGCATAACTAGATTTGATGTTCTAAGAAACACACTAACAATAGAGTGAAAGGATAACAAAATTTGAGTTCAGTCATAACAAGATGACACTTTTCCAAAGGAACGTCTCACAAGAAGAGTTTTGCATGCAACAACATCCATGGTGGTCGTGATCATACAAAATTGTACATCTTGTTTCTAGGGAAAAAGAAAAGATCTTGTTTTTTTATGGTTCTAAGAATTCTGCAAAGAGAAATATATCTAGTTTTCTCCCAAGAAATAGAGACAAGGGGAGGAAAGAGTCACCATTCATTTTATATGTGCTTTATTTGTGGGCATCATACTTGGGATGAAAATAGCACGACATCTGTATAAAAAAACAACTCGTGTTAGTACTTTGGAGAGTTAACATTATCCCACCGCCAATGTCATAAACTTATGTCTGAATGAGATAAACACAGATCCCACCAACCATAGTCAACAACCAAGCACCACATGAAACTACCAATTATTGGTGAAATAGTTCCAAATAGTATACCCTGGGGTCTGTTTCTCTTCTTACGGATTCTGACCAGTGACCAATATGTCAAATATCTGAGCAGGTAAAAATGCTGAAAGAAGAATTTGGTTTTGATGATTCCTTCAATTACAAATCAGGGATAGACTGGGATGCAACTTTGATCATGTAAGTATTGAATGTATATAATTGCATATTTGGGTAAATCCTAAAGGTAAACGATTTCCATCGTGATGTATTTAATGGTATGTATGTTGCATATGTTGCACATTAGATTGAAAAATCCATTGCCCAAAATTTTATTATTGGTTTTATGGTGGAATTTCATAAGGGTCACTTGAATCCTTTGATTTTCACTAGACTAAGGCATATCATAAATTCTTAAAGTTTATCACTGTTTTTTTCTGAATTGATTCAGAGAACCCCTAAATCTTAGTTTATAGTTAACCAGATTGAAAAATTCAAAATTGTTTGTTGAGATAGTGACTGCCAAGATTTTGAGCAAAACTATCCCTAAAAAACCATAGGAAGGAGGGGTTGTTTGAGTGCTCATTAACTAATGAGTAGTGGAAAAATATGAATGAACAGTGTATTTACTATTGTTGTATAGGAACCTCCCCAACGGTATAGACATCCAATTTAACAATGTGGGTGGACACATGTTGGAAGCTGTTCTAAACCACATCAATATGAAAGCTCGGAACATGAAGCTGTTCTAAACCACATCAATATGAAAGCTCGGATTCCTCTCTATGGAATGATTTCCCAGTATAATCAGGTATTTATTTGAATGTATTGTGTATGCAATATGGAAGATAGATAGGGTGTTCATTTTTATATATTAGGTGTTCGGGAGTGGAAGCAACATTTCGGAGTGAGAAACTTGCTAAACTTGGTGGGGAAATGTGCAAAGATGGAAGGCTTCTTAGTTAGGCAATACCTTAATCGCATAGATGAGTTCTTAGAGGAGATGACAGGGTACATCAAGGAAGGGAAAATCAAATACAAGGAAGATGATAAAGAGGGGTTGGAGAACTTCTTGGAAACTTTCAATTCCATGTTTAACGGAGAGAATATTGGTAAAACTCTCATTCATCTAACGAGTCTAATTTCGTCTACTTTTGGTCATTGTTACTTCCCCATTGAAATTTGTCAAAATGTTTCAATCAAAGTGTTCCTTGTTTTAAATTCTCTTGTTAAATATAGTTTCAAGGACCCCATCAATTTACTACTTTTAAAGTCTTTTGTCATTTATGGTTTCAACAATACCTTTACAATTTACTAGTTCCAAGTACGAGTATTACTATCAGGAGCTCGGACTCTTGTACTTGCAATTTTTTAGATAACAAATTGTCGTAAGTGTTTGAATTAAGTTGTCTTTTGAAGTGTTAAATTGTTGTTCTATGCAAGGTGTGCAATTTGTATTAATGCAATTATTATCAGTTAAATCATTATTCAAGGTGCTCTTACACAACCTAGGGTGGGAGAATACATGTTTAACTCTAATAAATAAATAAACATTAAGTAAACCAGCCTAGATCCATCTTAACCTTGGATATTTCAAGCACCATCTTAACAAGTGATCATTTAAGCACAAAAGAGGTTTGCACTTGTTTCTTTAATCCCTCTCCTGCTCAATACATCAGTGGTTAGATGCATCTATGTTAATTATATGGTGAGTAGACATGTCTGTTCAATGGACTGTCCTTTCTCTGTTCAATTCATTAAAATGTACGAATTGGTGTTGTAAAATTATAAATAACCTCATTTAATAATTAAATACATATATTTGTTGGATGTCAAGTTTATCCATTTCTACACAAGGTTAGCTTCACATGCCTTAAGATCTTGGTCTCCATTCCTTCATCCACCATTCTCCTTTCTTGTCTTCTTTTATCTATTCTTCATTTAAAATGTTTTGTTCCAAGTTTTCCCATTGCTCTATTCTATACCGTTCTACTATGTAAACCCATTTCTTCCCACTTTTTCTCATTTGGTCATCCTTAATATTTTACTTATTTCCCACATTTCTCTTTTGTCTTCTCCTGTATGTTCTTGATACCCTTCCATCTCTTGTTTATTTTGAGGTGTGACAACATTAAAATGAGAGGAACCATGATGTCCTCCTTGTGGGTCCAGGCCTAGCATCTGAGGGATTGACTCGAAGTGTACTGTAAAAATACCATTTTGGTATAACACTTAACCTGAAAAAACGTACCACCTAGGAAAATCCATAAAACATGACGAGCCCCTCATTAGTGCAGCTAGAAATTCTTGATTCTAAGTATTTAGTAAGAAATTAAGTTTTGAAACTCATCTATTTGATATTGTAGCAACTGTCCACCTTTTCTTAGGAACGAGATTGTTATCAAACCTTGTTAATGTGAAACAAATATTTATTACTTTCTTTTCTATATGTTCAGTTTTTCTATCCATTTTTTTATCTCGTGGATTGATGTAAGATGTTTTTATTACTGATTTCTAATTCATTTTAGTATTTGTGAATTCATGTTTTGACTCTAGTGTTTTCTGTTGCAGGTGTTAATAATTCAGCTTATTGTGTATAAAGTAAACTTCACATATCAGCTTGCCTGGTTGACCATATCCCAGAAAGAAAACTTTAAAACCATGATCTTTTCACCACCATCAACATTGGATGCAATGGAATTAGAAGTAACAAAGCAAGAATGGAACTTTTCCCTGCAGAATCACACTAGTCTAATGAATATGGAGAAGGATGAAGCTGCTGATGGTAATGAAGATTCAAAATGGCAGGATTTAACCATGGATCTCTTTATGCACATAATTAAGCTTATTGATGACCATACCATAATTATTGGATTTGGGTTATGTACTGGCAGGAGAGAAGCAATCTTTATCGGAGTTCAATAACTTTCTTTATCATGGTGAGAATCAAGGTTTCCCTCTTGTATCTGATTTAAGGGTTATTTTTGCAATAGGATTCATATTGGCTCACTACCTAGTGATACATCTATAAGTTTTACAACTTTAGGTATTAAAAACCAGTACTAATGTTCCTTCATATGTCCTCTCATTTTGTCCACCATTTTCTTTAGTGATACAAATCTTCATCCTTTTGCACATTTGCAAACAAAACAAGTGTTAAATTTTCATATGCTTAACTAAGACATCAGTATATCATTTCATTTTTCATAATAAAAGCATATAAAACAGGATCAGTGAAAGAAACAATATCACAAGTCAACACAGATTTATCCTGGGAAAACCCTAAAGGGAAAAACCCAGCAAAAGCTTCCTCAATATAGATGCCCCCAAAAAAGGGAAAAAGGTAAAACCAACAAGGAGATCAAAAACCTGATTCTCCTCCTTCTCCAGCAACTCCTTTCCTCCACCAGTGCGCTATTCCAAGTGAGTGTGTGTGTCTCAAATGAGGAGCACTACACCTCTATTTATATTCATCCGTTCACTTAAGTTAACTCATTTGACATGTCGGCTCAAGTTAAATCATGTAGGCTCAAGTTACACATGTAGGCTCAAGTAACCACACTAGGGTGCTGATGACCCACCTTTACAATTAGAGGGGACTACCTCATGACTCTTATTAGTTCTTCCGATTAGGAGCATCGGGGTACAATGTAATACAAGTGGTTCTCCCGGTAGGACCATCGGGGACCACAAAAGGATACATATAGAATATTCTTCGAAGTTACAATATTTTAACACTCCCCCTTAATGAGAAGGGTATTCTACAGCAACATCAATAACAACAGGAGTAGAGATAGGGGACATCATCAACATCAGCAGGGTAACACATCTATAAATCATTGGAATCTTTTCAACATCATGTAGTCTTCATCTTCAATCTTCAATCTTCATCATCAGCAACATCTTCAGTCTTTGATCAACAACATCTTCAGCATTTTGATCTTTCAATTAGCAACATCTTTAGCACTTTGACTGTCCAATCAGCAACAACATCTTCAGCATTTTGAACTTTTGATCAGCAACATCTTCAGCACTTTGATTTTTCGATCAGCAACAACATCTTCAACATTTTGTCCTTTTGATCAGCAACATCTTCAGCATTTTGACTTTTCGATCAACAACAACATCTTCAGCACCTTGACCTTTCGATCAGCAGCAACATCTTCAGTACTTTGACCTCTCGATCAGTAGCAACATCATCATCATCATATTCTGATCTGTCGATCATAATCATCATCACATTCTGATCTTTCGATCAGAAACATCATCATCATACTCTAATCTTTGGATCAGAAACATCATCAACATACTCTGATCTTTCGATCAAAAACATCATCATCATACTCTGATCTTTCGATCAGAAACATCATCATCATGCTCTGATCTTTCGATCAGAAACATCATAATCATAGTGCGTCATCATCATACTCTGATCTTTTAGATCAGTACGTCATCATCATCATACTCTGATCTTTCGATCAGTACGTCATCATCATCATACTCTGATCTTTCGATCAGTACGACATCATCATCATCAGCAACAAGATGCAATCCACAACTCAAAGACAAAAAGTCTTTGGATCACTTTTGGACTTAAAGTCCAGGGATGATACAATCCCACCACATTCTCGACAACCGAAGTTACCGCATTGATTACGGGAGAATCAGTCCCTATCACTTTAGGACTAAGTCCAAGGACTATGCAATCCTACCACATTCTCGATGACCGAAGTCACCGGATACAATTACGGGATAATAACTCCCTATCACTTTAGGACTTGAGTCCAAGGATGATGCAATCCTACCACATTCTTGACGACCGAAGTCACCGGATACAATTATGGGATAATCCCTCCCTATCACTTTAGGACTTGAGTCCAAGGATGATGCAATCCTACCACATTCTCGAGGACCGAAGCCACCGGATCTATTATGGACAGATGTCCCAGGATGATACAATCCCTCTTCATTCTCGAAGACCGAGGTCTCCAGATCACTTTAGGGAAGGTTCCCAAGGATGATACAATCCCATCACGTTCTCGATGACCGAGGTCACCGGATCTATTATGGACAGATGTCCCGGGATGATACAATCCCTCTTCATTCTCAAGGACCGAGGTCTCTGGATCACTTTAGGGAAAATTTCCAGGGATGATACAATCCCACTGCAACATCACTACTCCCCCTTTCGAGGAAGGTCTTTCCGAACAACACCAAGCTTGTCTCGAAGGTGTTCGAACTCTACTCGAGGTAGAGGCTTCGTCGGTACATCATCATCCAAAACATCATCATCTACATCTTCAATATCTGAATATTGATCTATCACCATCTATATCTCTAGTATGTGAATACTAGAAGCATCATCATCTATATATTCAATATGGGAATACTGAAACATCATCATCTCTATATTCAGTATAGAAATACTAAATCACCATCATCTGCATCTACAGTATCATTATCTTAATCTTATCTTGTATGTAGAAATACTAGATTTCTACGTGTTATGTGGAACACAAGGTTCTTTGTCATCACAACTGCGGTTATCACATAGAATCATTGTTGTATCCATCTTCAAGTCAAAGAGACCTGATATCGGCTTCTGAAGCCATATGGATTCATAACATAGTAGAGCAATCTGATATGTATTTTGCTTCAACCGTGATAAGAGAAACACTGGATTGTTTCCTGCTAAACCATGAACTCATAGCAGACCTCAAAGCATATACCTGATTTGATTTTCCTGTCTAAGATACTTCCAGCCCAATCTGCATCTATGTAGCCATACAATATATACTCATGGCTACCATCATAGTATAGACCAAAGTCTATAGTCCCTTTCAGATATGTTTTGCAGCTACTAGGTGAACCCGTCTTGGTTGAACAAGATATTGACTTAAGGTGTTCACAGCAAAACAAATGTCTGGTCTGGTATTTGTTAAGTACATCAATGACCCAATGATCTGTCTGTAGTGAGTCACATCCACTAACTCTAATGAGTCATCAGCTAACAGCTTCAATTTGGAGTACATGGGTGTGGCCATGACTTTACATTTGAGTCTCTTCAATATCTCTACCACATACTTTCCCTGGTTGAGAAAGATTCCTTCTGAACTTTGCCATACTTCTAGACCTAGGAAATAATGCATTAACCCAAGGTCTTTCATCTCAAATTCTTTTGCTAGTTTCTTCTTACTTTCCATGATCTGTTTCTCATTCCCTGTCAAGAATAAGTCAACCACATATAGTAATAGAATGACAGGTACATCTTCTACAACCTTGTAGGAAAGGTTAGGATCGTCTTTACTCTTGGCAAAGCCCATGCTCATCAGGAAACTATCTATTCTTCCATACCAAGATCTGGGAGCTTGCTTCAGGCCATAGAGGGCCTTCTTCAACTTTCATACTTGATTCCTTCTGTCTTCAGCTTCAAATCCTCATGAATATTCGATGTAAAACTCTTCCTCAATCATACCATTAAGGAAGGCTTGTCTTTACTTCATCATGGAAGAAACTACCGTGATAGTTTTGACGGAAATGTACCTTGCTTCCAGAAGTAAGTGTCTCTTCAGAATTAATTCCCTCTTTCTGATAGAAACCTCTAGCCACAACTCTTACCTTACTTCTATCAGCAACATATTTTATCTTGCAAATCCATTTGGAAGATACCACATTCTTGCTTTCTGGTTTGAGTACTATATCCCAAACATCATTCTAGTATCACAACATCTTCTATGAGTTTGTCTTCTCAGGTCATCAACATATCCTAGTCTTTTGCATTCAACCTTGAAGGTTGGAACCTACTTTACTCTTGGTAAAGTCTCAATCCATCACAAAGCTATCCATCATGTCATACCATGTCGAACTCAGATATAATTTTCTGTAGTCACTCCCCCTGAAGTGGAGTATCATCTTCCCTCTTCATTATGTACAGGTGGTTCTATGCTTGACATATACTAGTCAATAGAGTATGTCATGTCATAGTCTATTCTTTATGGGGAGAATCACGAACCTTGCTTTTTACACTTGTTCCATCATATCGTATACATCATTCCCCATGATCAACTGTCACTCTTTAATCATAGCTTCTTTTATAGCATTCTTTTATTCATCTTGAGTTATCTCTTATACCCATGGTGGTCTTCATCCTTCAAGGTGGATCTACCATTATCTGAAGCTCTTTCTTCCGTCATGGTGTCTCTGACCCTGGGAGCTTCAGATTCATGTTTATTGGAGTGAATCTTGAATTGTCATCACTTGTTCTTCGGAACAAGTCTCATCCTTCTTTTCTTGTAGGAGGTTGTTCATGACCTTTCCTACAATTCAAATGTACCAGTTTCATGGTTAGAGATATTTCATAAAACATATGTATAACGACAAATTCTTATGCATCATGCAACTATTTAGTTAATACAACATTCATCCATATCTCACATAAACTTTCTAGATGCCTTCCATCTCTACCATGACATTATTGAGATTGTGCACTAATCCAATATGTCAGCAAAGAGGTTTGATAAGTAGTAATGGAGAGTTGTATAGCACCATGAGCTACTTACCCGTCACATGCATATTAGTAGTATACAGTCATTAATGCAAACAATTTATCATGCATAACACATCACTGAATATAATCAAATGTATAACAAAACAATATCATGAAATGACAATTGAATACTTATCTTTATTTGTTTCATGGGTATATTCCTTCTTGAGTCTTCAACTTTATCGTCTTCTTCATTCATGATAGCATCGTTTCTTATCCAAATGCTGAGGTGGATAAGAAGTTCTTCAAGAGTTGAATCTTTATATTCCTCATTGATTGAGGGATCTTCTTTGGAATATGAGAGCTTGATCTTCAGAGACGAGATTCTTCTTCTTCCCAAAGTCTGCTGAAAGTAATCAATTCCTTCTGGAACACATTCCTTGAATGAATGAATTCCATGATCCTGGGAGGCCATTCAAGGTGGCCATCACCACTTCTGCATTCTTCACTTCTTCTTCAGCTGGTTTCTTAAGGTCATATTTCGATCTATGTTCTTCCCTTCAAATAGCTTGGTCAAGGAATCAAACCTCATCGATGTCTTTAGGGAAGACACTTGTAGAACAAGTTGATTCGAGACTGAATCATCAATAATCTTCTGGGCTTTAACCAAGTTCTTCTGGTGAAAGGCTTCTAGCCTCATCTCCCTCTAAAACTGGAACCTCTATGCTCATGTAGGTGTCCAATCCATTTTATTCAGAGAGATCATATACTTCTAGGCTTGGAAGTTGTCAACTTCACCAAGCTTATCATCAAGCTGATGTGATAGATCACTTTGAAATGAGAACCTCAAATGAACATAGCAAAAGATTAGATCTTACCGATTTGAGGTGTCCGTCCCGGTTCTGGAGTTGGCTGATCTAGGGTTTGTCACAGAAACCCTAATTTTAAAACTTGGAATATTTCAGATCTGATTGGATAGACAGATAGATATCTTCAAATGGAGCTGTCGAATGTACTCCATTTTTGAAAACAGTGGAGGGAAGCTCCCGGAACAGGAAGCCCTAATTTTCCAATTTCTTCTGTAGAAATCCCTGTTACTGTTTCTGTGATATCTCTGAAATTTATTCTCTTCTAAGTCTGAAATTTTGTACTAAGATAACCTCGCATGTCCCTGATCCACCACCGCAGATTTCATCAGAATTGGTTTCACCATTTGGGATTTATGATCCTTTTCCCAAGGTGACCTGTTACAGGACTGTTCAGAACAGCGAAGTTGTATGGAATGCCACATGTCACTGGTTCATCTTCTGAGTCTGATATCAGGAACACCGAAATTAAATTCCGTACCCTTTCTGGAACATCTTCAGTAATTCCATTTGGACATCTGTAGCCCAAGATATTGCAATTCTCCCCAGGTGTCTTGTTTAGGGATGAATTTTGGAAGAGGCTGGAACCCTAACTTGGAGAGAACATATCTCCTGGAATACAGTGAATCTGAGAATGAATTTTGGACAAAGTGTTCATCAAGATTTTATCTTCGGCCTCTGCAATTTTTGGCTCCTGATCCTTCGTCAATATCATAATATAGCGAATGTTACAAAACGTAGCAGTTTTAGTATTTAGGGTTTTTCTAGCTCGGGGTCAAACTAGGGTTTGACTTTCCCGGAGATTCACCCAGCCAAAAATCTTGATCCAGGTCTCTAAAATTCGGTTTTGATGAGTAGAAAAATCCTATGCTGGTCTCACTCAAAAATTCCTCTTCTGTAGAAAGCCCTAATTTCCACATCAAAAATTGAAAATGCTCGGAATCGAATTCCACTTCGACAGAACGATGCACCCTTCAAAGGAGAGTCAGCCTAGCCTTCTTTTGTTGATTAATTGTGAAGAGAGAACCAAAAAATAAGAATCCCTAGCTTCTGTAACTTGTGAAAGCTTCCCTATTCAGGTTAGCTCTGATACCATGTTAAATTTTCATATGCTTAACTAAGACATCAGTATATCATTTCATTTTTCATAATAAAATCATATAAAACAGGATCACTGAAAGAAACAATATCACAAGAACAACACAGATTTATCCCAGGAAAACCCTAAAGGGAAAAACCCAGCAAAATCTTCCTCAATATAGATGCCCCCAAAAAAGGAAAAAAGGTAAAACCAACAAGGAGATCAAAAACCTGATTCTCCTCCTTCTCTAGCAACTCCTCTCCTCCACAAGTGCGCTATTCCAAGTGAGTGTGTGTGTCTCAAATGAGGAGCACTACACCTCTATTTATATTCATCTGTTCACTTAAGTTAACTCATTTGACATGTCGGCTCAAGTTAAATCATGTAGGCTCGAGTTACACATGTAGGCTCAAGTAACCACACTAGGGTGCTGATGACCCACCTTTACAATTAGAGGGGACTACCTCATGACTCTTATTAGTTCTTCCGATTAGGAGCATTGGGGTACAATGTGATACAAGTGGTTCTCCCGGTAGGACCATTGGGTACCACAAAAGGATACATATAGAATATTCTTCGAAGTTACAATATTTTAACAACAAAGTCGTTCAGAATTAGGAGTCTTCTCATGAACATATCATTGGGAGCATTATGATGGCCTTTTGTTTGGACCTTCGTAGGAACAAGTTATTGAGTGAGGAATGATATTCCTTTTTAATGTTAGTTGTTGAATTCTGTTGAATGTGCCAATCCGTTCTAAGTGGTCCTATGAAGGAAACGTTGATGCCCACAATTTCTTCTGTATGGAGTGTGAAACGTTTTCTGTTTGGAACAAAATTCTAGAACATCATTGCTCATGTGAGTTTAACTCTAGAATTATAAATCACATTTTTACCATTACTGCAAACTTTGGGATATCTTGTACTTTTAGAATCCAAGATTAACGCTTTTAAGCTGTCAATCAATGAGGGCAATTTGAATCCCTTTGTAATCAATAACATGGAAAAAGGATAAAGTACCATGCTGATTTTTTATATTTAGGGTGGTAAATGTAAACATATCACTACACCATGTTGATTTCTTCAGGAATATCCAGTTTACAGGTATTCACATCTTTGAGGTTTCCTAAGGCATACTTCGTAATAGTTCTAGCTTCTCTGATAAAGCTGCATGTAATTATGCTGATCATTTCTAGAATCTTTATGGCATACTACATGGTAAATAATAATTCCAGCTTCTCTGATAAAGCTACATGTCATTCCACCCATCATTTGAAGAATCCTTAAGCATATATAGTGCATGTTGATCTGGGCAATGGCCTTCCCGAAACATCATTGATTATTTTAATCTTAAATCTGAAACTGCTTTTGAAATTTTTTTCATTCCTTCTTGAAAGGACATTAAAAATTTAGTTCAAATACAAATGTTTGGAGAAGTTGAAATTGAATTTTGATTGATTTCAAAGGGACTGAAAAAAGGATCGACATGGAGTGCAACCAATGAGTGATAATTGTTGTTAATTCTTTTTTTTCCATTAATATGCTGCAATCTGTCAGTAAATGTTTTGGTTCTATATAACTATATTGATTTTCATTCTTGTAGTTTATAGAATATACATCTATAAACATCATATCTTGCATTGAAATGGAAACCTCTGCTGATCCTAAAATCCAAGTTTGGAAGATGTTCTCAGCTTGCACTTTGTAGTGTTGTTTGTGATGTTCGTTATAATGATTGTATTTCAAAGGTCAACAAAATTATTTTTATACTGGTTAAATTGGAAGCATGGGCAAATAACATTTCACATTAATTCTGGTTGAAACTTGTCTTCATAGGGAGAAGCTCAGAAAATACCATCGCTGTGTACACCAATCCTATCAAACATTGCCATACCATTGTTTGGTTTATGACTGTTACTCTATGGGTGGATGGTTCCATTGGAATGTACTTGAGTTGTTTCACTAGCTTAGATGATTAAGCCAGGTGCAATATATTGTGTTTAAAGTCGTGTGCATGGTTTGTTGTTTATTAAGTTTTAATTAAATTTGAAATGAAGTGGTTGATGGGGATGATTTTATATCTAGGGGGACCTGTGTGACCACTATCCTAGTTATCTCTTGTTTTTGTTACTATTTTACTTTAGAATTTAGGAGATCTCTAGTGGCAGAAATAGGGCTATCTGGTGGCAGGAGTAATGTTTTAGGGTGTTAATGTTGTAGTTGTTTCTAGTCGTAGTTCATGTTTTTGTGTATAAAAC
Source organism: Pseudotsuga menziesii (assembly GCA_001517045.1). Lineage (NCBI taxonomy): Eukaryota > Viridiplantae > Streptophyta > Pinopsida > Pinales > Pinaceae > Pseudotsuga > Pseudotsuga menziesii. The sequence continues at coordinate 225,995 of LPNX010230690.1, forward strand.
ATTGAACTGGGTACTGCCCCTCTGCACTACATTGCATTTACAATTGCTATGCCTTTTGTGGCATTGACTATTTCTATGCCTTTTGTAGATTTCACAAATTAAAATCGCATGGTTATTCCCACAAAGTATGTTTTAGTTCGTGCAATGTTTCAGGCGATGGATAACTATTTCTTCACAACATGTGAACCTGCTATCTGAATGCAACGAGCATGACATTAGTCAGCACTTTACTGTCTTGATTCCTTTTAAAAATACTTGCACTTATCGTAAGTTCTGATGTCTCAAATTCAATTTCCAATTAGTAGCCAAAGCCCTGTTACCTAGGGTCCACCTGCCATATGGAGTTAGTATTACTTGATATTTAAGCCTATCCAATTCAAGCTGAAATCTAAGAGAAACCAATAATTATGCTGAGATGCTCTGGTAACAATTCAAACAGTGACATATTTTTTTATTATATTCGATTACATTTAGATTGGATTATAGAGTTAGTGTATAGATACAATAGCTATGAATGGTCAAACTTGGCCTATACAAAAATTTAGAATGGGTTTTAACTTTTTATAAAGGGGATCCTCCTAGATTTTTAACGGGCTCATGATTTGGAAAGAAAACCCAACACGGCCTGTCAGATTTGCTTACATTGAGTTTAACTCGCCAGTGCTTCAACTTGGCCTCCCTTAACTACCAAGGTATATTTGACTTGCAAGGCCACTTCTGGTACCAGTTTGATTATTTCCAAAGTAACCTGAAATTTTGAGAATGTCTAATCTGATAAACATAATAGACTAAATCATGTATGAATTATTCATAACTAGGAACAAGCTCCTAGCAAACTTGATATTTTGTAAGGCTATCATTTATGATGTTGGTATAGTGGTCCAACTAAGAATTCTCTATGTACTTGATAGTACAGGTCTATTTTAGTAAACTTGCATCCATAAAATAAGGGTCTAGACTCTAAATTGGAAAGGGGTTCTTTTTTACAAAAGAAATTTATGAATTGAGATATCCTTTCCTTACCATTGCAGACCAATTTCTGTCATCTAGAATTTCTTTTCTATAGGTCTTTTGTTTTTTTAAATGAATTTGTTTTTAATTATCTTTTCTCTTTGCAAGTCTGGTTTTGTGGTAGCTAGCATTCCCTTGAATGTTCTTGATCAATGAGAATTATAATTTTTGCAATGCAGGTGTGTGAAGAACCTCCTGCAATAAACAATGAGAATGCAAAAATATTGGAGCACAAAAGATATTTTATTGATCACGGGCCACTTCGAGGGGGAAACCTCCTTTGAGCAAGCTCAATACAAAATAACTCTTCAGTGTTTTCATTAGCTTCAACACATACTTATATACTAACTCTAATCTAAACAACTATTACTCCACATGAATGTGGGATAATGCAACCTATTACTAGACAACTTAACAACTATTACTTACTCCCCATGAATGTGGGATAATAAATCATACTAATGGGATGACTTACAAAGCATATGCTTCCGACAAAATATACCAACAAAATAAAGAGGGGGGTTGACACGGGTTCTTAGCATCCCCTCCCTCTTAAAAAAAGTTTTGTCCTCGAAGATTTAGATGTGGAAACTACTGCTGAATCTGAAGGAGCGGTTCCCATGTAGCATCCTCTAGTTGCATGCCGTGCCACTAAATTAAGACCTCGTTGATGGCCCGGGAGCGAAGTTGACGAGTGTGCTGATTGAGGACGGCCTCTGGTTCCAAAATGATGGAGCCTTCTGTATCCACCTTTGGTAAAATAGTTTGTGCTCTGATGTTGTTGCCAATCACTTTCTTGAGACAAGAGACATGAAAGACTGGGTGAATGCGAGAAGAAGGAGGAAGTTCCAATTTATAAGCAACAGACCTAATCTTCTGAAGAACTTTATATGGTCCATAGAACTTTGGAGCCAGCTTCTGATGCCCTTTGATTTTCAAAGAGGATTGCTTGTAAGGATGCAAACGAAGAAAAAACATATCACCGACTTGAAAGGTGCGCTTAGAATGGTGTTGATCGGCTTGCTGCTTCATGCGATTTCTGGCCATGTGAATATTCTCTTGCAGAATGTGAAGAATCTGATCACGGTTACGCAGAACCATGTCAATTGCCTGAACTGGTGAACTATGGGGGGTGTATGGATGGAGCACTGGGGGTGGCTTCCCATAAAAAGATTCATATGGATTCATTTTAGATGCATTATGGTAGGAAGTATTGTACCATCATTCAGCGAGAGAGAGCCACTTTGCCCATTGATGTTGTTGTTCAGAGGTGAAGCAACGAAGATAAGTTTCCAAGCATTTGTTGGTGACTTCAGTTTGACCATCTGTTTGTGGGTGATATCTTGAACTCATTTTCAGTTTGGTTCTAGTGAGGCGAAAGAGTTCAGTCCAAAAATGACTTGTGAAAGTTGCATCGCGATCTGAGACAATGGAAGAAGGGATGCCATGAAGACAGAATATCTGGTCCATGAAAATTTGTGCGACTGAGGAGGCAGTATATGGATGGCTGAGAGCACAAAAATGACTATATTTGGAGAGTCGATCAACCACAACCAAGTTTACAGTCTTTCCTCTATATTTAGGAAGCACGTCGATGAAATCCATCGAAATATCTGTCCAAATCCTTGTAGGGATGGGCAAGGGTTCGAGCAAGCCGGGGAGGAGTGTAGTTTCACCCTTGTGGAACTAGCAGGTATCACATTCAGCAACCATCTATTGAATTTCCCATTTCATTCCCTTCCAAAAGAAGTTACGTCGTGCCCGCTCATACGTTTGGAGGAACCTAGAGTGCCTTGCTGCTGGAGAATCATGGAGTTCATAGAAGACAGCCTGGTGAAGATCTGTTCCCTGGGGAAGCACCAAGAAACCCTTGTATCTTAGAGAAGAACCATCCAAAGAGTAATGCGGTACAAGAGAAGGATTACAGGCCAACTGTTGGATGATTTGAGATAAGGAAGATTCATTGACATAGCCTTGCTGAACAGATTGTAACCAATTTGGAATAGGCATAAAAATAGCTGAAAGTGAAGCATGGTCATCAAATGTGAGGGAAAGAGTATCCGCCACAAGATTGTCCTCACCATTCTTGTAAGTGATCTCATAGTCATAACCCATGAGTTTGCTAACCCATATTTGTTGTGTTGGGGATGAGAGGCATTGTTCCAGGAAATATTTCAGACTCTGGTGATCAGTCTTAATGCAGAAATGATTCCCTAAGAGGTATGGATGCCACCTTTGTATGGCATGAAAAATAGCCATCGTTTCCTTCTCATATGTAGAGGCAGCTAAATTCTTACCAGACAGGGATTTGCTGGTGAATGCAATGGGATGTTCATCTTGGAGGAGGACAACGCCAAGTCCATTGTTGCAAGCAGCACTCTCAATAGTGAAGGGCTTGGAAAAATCAGGCATAGCTAGAATAGGTGTGGTACACATAGCTTGTTTCAGTTTCTCAAATGCACACTCAGCAACAGGTCTCCATGCAAAAGCATCATTTTTCAGTAGATTTGTTAAGGGAGCTGCAGTCTTTCCATAATCCTTGACAAACTTGTGGTAGTAGCCAGTAAGTCCCAAAAACCCACGAAGGCTCTTCAAGGTCTGAGGAGGTGGCCAATTTTTCATGGCATCGATTTTGGCAGGATCGACATGAACCCCTTGTGCTAAAACAATATGCCTGAGATACTCTACTTCCTTTTGCCCAAAAACACATTTAGATTCTTTGGCACAGAGATGATGATCACATAAAAGTTGCAGTACAAGATCCAAATGTTGGAGATGCTTATCCCAGGTTTTACTATAGATGAGGATATCATCAAAGAAGACCAGAATGAAGTTTCGCAAGTAGGGCCGAAATATTTTATTCATCGATGCCTAGAACATGGAAGGGGCATTTGTGAGGCCAAATGGCATGACCAAAAATTTATAATGGCCATCATGTGTGCAGAAAGTTGTTTTAGGGATATCATCTGCATGTACCCAAATTTGGTGATACCTAGAACGAAGATCCAACTTGGAGAAAAAATGAGCACCATGGAGCTCATCCAGAAGCTCATCAACAATAGGAATGGGAAACTTATCCTTGATTATGATGTGATTAAGTGCATGAAAGTCAATGCAAAGGCGCCATGACCTGTATTTTTTTCGGACTAGAAGGACCAGTGAAGAGAAGGAACTAGTGCTAGGGTGAATAACACCTTGCTTTAGTAAGTCGTGAACAAGCATCTCAATTTCTGTCTTTTAGTGAAATGGGTAGCGATAGGGCATGATGTTGGGAGGGAAACTTCCAGGAAGGAGTGGAATATTATGGTCCTTGGGTCAGGAAGGTGGAAATCCCACTGGCTCAGCAAACACACATGCATATCGATCCAAAATTTGTTGGAGATCCAAGGGAGTAGTTGAGACTGCTGACGGTTGCATCTGAATGAAATGGAGCTGAGCGATGACACCATGTGAACTTTTCTTAAGAAGATTTTCCATGCGATGTGAACTGATGAGGCTGAGAGACCCTGGTTGTAAGCCCCGCAATGTGTGTTTGGTACCATTGATTGAAAAATGCATCCAAAGCTCAGCAAAATCCCATAAAATGGGTCCAAGTGTGTAACCATTAAGCGCCCAAAACCACATCACATCCACCTAAGGGAAAGGAAAACATGTCAGAGCGCAAGTTATAATCCCCCATAGATATGTGCACATTATGACACTTCCCTTTGCAAGGTAAGGTGCCACCATTGGCAATCATGACTTCAAAGCTGGAGCAAGGATGGATGAAACAATTAGCCTCTTTGGCGATCCTCGGGTCAATGAAGTTGTGAGTGATACTAGAATCAATGAGTATTGTAAGAGGGATTTTTTTGAAGAACCCTCTGATTCGCATGGTTTTTGGGGTGGTGACTTTGGCTAAGGCATGGAGAGATATCTCTGGTTGGTCCTCTGGAGCAGGAAGTTGTTGAATGTCACCACAATCATCTATGGGATCCTGAGCATCATAAAAAATTTCAGGTGCTAGTGAAGAATCCACATCCAAGAGATAGAGATTTTTCTCAACACATCTATGTCCTTGGATTAATTTCTCGTCACAATTATAACAAAGCCCTTTTTCCCGACGTTCCCGCATCTCTGCTTCAAACAAATGATTGATAGGAGTGGTTCTAGGAGCTGGAAAATTTTGGGTTCTTTGAGGAACCATAGGTCTGAATGGAACAAGAGTGGATTTGGAGCATTGTTGAGCTCAGATCTTGTCCTCTGCTAGCTTAGCCAACCTGAGGGCTTCCATCATTATGCGGGGGTATAACATTTTAACCTCAGAGCGTATTGCATCCTTTAGACCATTGATAAAAAAACAACTAAGGTAGAATGCATCAGATAATCCCTCGATGTGATTGGCGAGTTTCTCAAATTTTGTCTGATACTCACGCACAGTGCCAGTTTGGCGAAGTTTGGTGAGTGCTCCTATGAAGTCATCAAAAGCACTAGGACCAAATCGCTGCAAGAGGAGTTGGGAAAAATCTGTCCAATTTGGCTCGGCATGAGCCTTGATGTACCAACGGAACCATTGAAGTGCTTCATGTTCCAAATGAAATGATGCAAGGGGGACTTTATTGAAATCAAAAGTGTTATACAGACTGAAATATTGTTTTTCCCTATAAATCCATCCATTCAGATCATCACCATTGAAGTGAGGAAAACCCAGTTTCAGCCCGCAGTAGTGGCTAAACAATGAGAACCCAGTGTCTGCAGAATGTTGATGTATTTGTTACTTTGGAATGCATTCATCTGTATTTCTTATGTATTATAACCCAATGTTTATTCCGAGATGTATTTGATTCATGTCATACCCCGATGTTTATTCTGGGAAGTTTCTATAATGTGAAAGTCATGTCAAGTCATTGTGGGTAACCCTCCTATTGGTCAAGGGTTAAAGTCCCCACAGTTATGGGGCCTTAAGGTTATTAGACTATCCTAGTGAAGTCGACCCTAGGTGAGTCATTGTAAGTTGGGGCAATATTCCCCACCATTGTGTTAAGGATAAACCTCCTTTTTGGTCGGAGGAGGCAAAGTCCCCACAAGTTGTGGGGCACTAGGGTTATTAGACACTCCTAGAGACGTCGACTCTAGTAAGTAATTGTTAAGTGATGCCAACATGTTGGAGTGGGTTCCAAGTGAACAGAAGAATATAAATAGAGAGTGAGTCTCTCTATTTACAACACACACACTCACTCATTGGGGCGCATGAGTGAGAGAGGAGAAGCTCTCTCAGTGAGAGAGAGAGACACAGAAGTTGTGGAGATCATCTTTATATTTTCGGGTTTTACTGCTGCCATTGGTGTTGATTCTATCTTTGAGGAAGTTGCAGGGTTTTCTCCTTTATGGTTTCCCTGAGGAAAATTCTTTGTGTCTCTTGTCTCTTGTGTTTTATTGTTGTGCATGTTATTCTCTCAGTTAAAGATCCTAAGATCATAATGCTAGCTTGAATGATAAAAATATAACATGGTATCAGAGCTAACCTGAGAAGAAGACATTATGCAGCTGCAAAATCTAGGGCTTCTTAATTTCTAGGTATCTCTCCACAATCCATCAACAAAAGTATGCTAGGCTAACTCTCCATTGAAGGGTGCATCTTTCTGTCGAAGCGGAATTCGATTCTGAGCATTTTAATTTTGGTGCGGGAAATTAGGGATTCTTGCAGAAGATGAATTTTTTTAAGTGAGCCTAACATAGGATTTCTGTCCTCATCAAAATCGAATTTTAGAGACCTGGATCAATATTTTTGGTTGGGAGAAACTCCAGGAAAGTCAACCCCTAGTTTGACCCCGAGCTAGAAAAACCCTAAATACTAAAACTACTAAGTTTTGGTAAATTCACTATATCCCGAGATTGGCGAATGCTTAGGAGCGTAAAATTACAGAGGCCGAACATAAAATATTGATTTACACTGTATCCAAAATTCAGCCTTAGATTCACTATATTCTGGGAGATATGATCCCTCCAAGTTAGGGTTCTAGCCTCTTCCAGAATTCATCCATAAACAGGACACCTAGGGAGAATTGCTATATCTTGGGATACAGAGGTCCAAATGCAATTATGAAAGATGTTCCATAAATAGCACTGGATTTAATTTCTATGGTACAAGTTTCAGACTCAGAAGATGAACCAGTGACACGTGGAAGTCCATACAACTTCGTTGTTCTAAACAGTCCTGTAACAGGTCACCTTGGGAAAATGATCATAAGTCCCAATTGCTGAAACCAATTCTGATGAAACCTGTGGTTTTGGAACAAGTACATGCAAGGATACCTAAGTGAAAATTTTAAGACATATAGGAGCATAAATTTCAGAGATACCATAGAAACAGTAACAGGTGTTTCTGCAGAAGAAATTGGAAAACTAGGGCTTCCTGTTCTGGGAGCTTCCCTCCACTGTTTTCAGAAAAAGAGTACATTGGACAGCTCCATTTAAAGAGATATATATTTATATCCAATCAGATTTGAAAGATTCCAAGTTTTGAAAATTAGGGTTTCTCTGACAAACCCTAGATCAGCCAGTTCCGGAACCAGGACGGACACCTCAAATCGGTAAGATCTAATCTTTTGCTATTTTCATTTGAGGTTCTCATTTCAAAGTGATCTATCACATCAGCTTGATGATAATATTGGCGAATTTGACAACATCCAAGCATAGAAGTATTTTATCTCTCTGAAGAAAATGAATTGGACACCTACATGAGTAAAGAGGTTCCAATTCCAGAGGGAGATGAGGCTCAAAGCCTTACTCAAGAAGAACTTGGTCAAGGCCAAGAAGATCATTGCTAATTCAGTCACAGATCAACTTGTACCACAAGTGTCTCCCCTAAATACACCAGAGATGTTTGATTCCTTGACCAAACTATTTGAAGGGAAGAACATAAATCGAAATATGACCTTAAGAAGCCAGTTGAAGAATGTGAATATCCAAAATGCAGAGACCATGCAGTCATACTTTACAAGGGTCTCTCAAATCAGAGAACAACTTAAAGTGGTAAAAGAAGAAGTGAAGAATGCAGAAGTGGTGATAGACACCTTGAATGGCCTCCCAGGATCATGGGATTCATTCATTCGAAGAATGTGTGCTAGAAGGAAGTGATTACTTTCAGCAGAATCTGGGAAGAGCACACACAAGAAGAAGCTCAACTAATAATAAAAGAAAAGAAGATGGGAGCAACTGAAGATCAAGCTCTCACCATCCAAAGAAGATCCCTCAAACAATGAGGAATATGAAGGACTCAACTCTTGAAGAACCTCTTATCCATCTTAGCATTTGGATGAGAAACGATGCTCTTATGAATGAAGAAGATGATGAAATTGAAGGATCAAGAAGGAGTCTAACCACGAAACAAATAAAGATAAGTATTCAATTGACATTTCATTGTTTTGTTATGTATTTGTTTATATTCAGTTAATGCATTATGCATGATAGGATGTCTACATTAATAACAGTATACTACTAATATGCATGTGATGGGTAAGTAGCTCATGGTGCTATACAAATCTCCATTGCTACTTATCTAGAATGAAACCTCTTTGCTGACATATTGGATTAGTGAACAATCTCAATGTTGTCCTGGTAGAGATGGAAGGCATCTAGAAAGTTTCTGTGAGATATGGATGGATGTTGTATTGGCTAAAGTAGTTGCATGATCATATATTTATGCATAAGAATTTTTCATTATGAATATACCTTATGAAATGTTTTTAACCATACAACTGCATTTGACTTGTAGGAAAGATCGCATACATAATTGCCTACAAGCAAGGAAGGATGAGACTTGTTCCAAAGAACAAGTAACGACAATTCAAGATGAAGGATAATATGATGAATGTAGCGACTTCATTGATATAGAACCTTCCAGCTATGAAGAAGTTCAAGAAGAATGATGTCTAGGATGCAGTATCGATACGTGAAGGAAAGTTCATAGTTCCATCATGCAGTAGATGGAAACATCATGGGATAACACATACATGATGAGCTTGATGAAGATTTGAACCTATGCTACAAGGTTTATATAGGATGACAAGCTCACAGATGGGTGTGGGAAGAAATTTTAAAAAAGTTGAAGATAGAGGATCTTGGTATCCAATGATCCTAGATGGATACTACTTGTCACTCCAGTACAGAATGTTTCAGTGCATAGAGTACGGAAGACAGAGGGAGTATGATGCTTCAGAGGGAGTGACTGCAGAAGATCCTGAGGTTCAACATGGTACGACAGGATGGATAGATTACTGATGACTCTAGGCTTTACTGAGAGTAAAGCGGATTCCAACCTTTGCTTCAAGGTTGAAGGCAGAAGACCAGTGATGCTCCTGTTATGTGTCGATGCACTATTGTTCTAGGCATGGAGATGTGGACAAGGGAAATATGCAGTAGAGATCCTGAAGAGGTTCGGGATGATGGACTGTAAGGTCATGACCACACCTATGGCATCAAACATGAAGCTATTGAGTGATGCTTCATCAGAGACGGTTGATGCCACGATGTATTGTCAGTTGATGTAGCTAACAAATACGAGACCAGATATTTGCTTTGCTGTGAACACATTGAGAAATGTTCACTTGATTACTGCAAAGCATATTCTGAGGTACCTGAGGGGTGCAGTTGAGTATGGGCTCAAGAATGATATGAATCAAAATATTAACCTGGAGGGTTATGTTGATTCAGATTGGGCATGTAGTGCCATCGATAGGAAGAGCACTTCAGGTTGTTGCTTCAGTATGGGATTAGGTGTGATCTCTTGGTTTAGTAGGAATAAATCTTGTGTGGCACTGAGTACAGCTAAAGCAGAGTATGTCACATCTTGTTCAGATAGCTGTGAGGCAGTATGGCTAAGGAAGCTACTGTCTGATTTATTTGATCTCCAGTTAGATGCTACTTGTATACATTGTGACAACTAGAGTTGTGTTCCATGACAAGTTGAAGCATATCAAGATCAAGTATCACTATATCAGGAATATGGTGCAGAGGGGAGTAGTGAAGCTCTAGTATGTTGCGACGAACGATCAGATAGCTGATGTGTTGATGAAGCCACTAGCCAGAGTGAAGTTTGAGTACTTCAGGGGGAAGCTTGGTGTTCTCCAGATCGAGGTCCCTTCCAAGGGGAACTGACGAGTCCAGAAGCCATTCTGACGAGCAGGTCAAATATAAGAGCTGAGCCAATCTGTCATGGTGAGAGGATTTGGTTCCTTCCATGTCAGATATGAGTGCTGAATCCATAGCCATTATGACAAGCAGGTCAGATATAAGGGTTGAGCCATTTTGTCATGGTGAGAGGATTTGGTTCCTTTCATGTCAGATATGAGTGCTGAATGCCATTCTAGGAATGGAGGTACTTGGTTAGCTACAAGGAACACTCAGTCCGGGACTGAGAGAGCCATTTGGACGATTAGGTCAGATGTAAGGGCTGATCCATTCTGTCATGGCTAAAGGATTAGGTTCCTCCCATGTCAGATGTGAGTGCTGGCCATTCTAACGAGTAGGTCAGATGTAAGGGTGACTACCACTCTCCAGGAGAGTGGAGGCACCTGGTCCGTTACCAGGTAGCTTAGTCTAGGACTGGGGGCCATTCTGACGAGGGTGTAGGTTTTGGTTCCTACCAGGTCAGATGTGAGTGCAGGCCATTCTGATGAGGGTGTAGGACTTGGTTCCTACCAGATTAGATATAAGGGAAACTGCCATTCTCCAGGAGAATGGAGGCACCTGGTCCGTTACCAGGTAGATCAGTCTAGGACTGGGGGCCATTCTAGAAAGGGTGTAGGATTTGGTTCCTACCAAGTCACATGTGAGTGCATGCCTTTCTGACGAGGGTGTAGGATTTGGTTCCTACCAGGTCAGATGTAAGTGCTGAAGCCTTTTCACAGATGATAGTGATGTCCTATCATGCTGGTGAATGTGAGTGTTGGGCGTGTTTTTCTAACAAGTAGGTCAAATGTAAGTGCTGGGCGGGCCATTCTGATGAGTAGGTCAGATATAATCCCTGAATAAGACCTACATGGTGGCTAGGCCTACAACTAGCATGAAAGAAGGTTGGCTTGGTAGAACTTCTTGTGACGAGAAGAATCATGAGATAGCACATATGATGATCACCAGAGAAGATCCAGATCGAGCAATGATCCAGATCCAGTTATGATGTCTCCGAGATGATCCAAATCGAGTGATGATCCAGATCGAGTGATGATCCAGATCCAATGATGTTGTTCTAGTAGAGATGATCCATATCGACTGATGATCTAGGTCCAGTGATGATGATCCAAATCGAGTGATGATCTAGATCTAGTGATGATGATCCAAATCGAATAATGATCCAGATCCAGATCGAGTGATGATCCAGATCCAGATGAAGATGACTTAAAGATCAAGATGACTTGAAGATGAAGATGACGAGAACTTGACGATGATTTAGATGATATAGAGAAGAATACTTGTGCTAATAAATTGTGTCGAGAGAATACCTTCCTAGTTAAGAGGGAGTGTTGATGTATTTGTAACTTCGGAATGTATTCATCCATATTTCTTATGTATTGTAACCTGATCTTTATTCCGAGATGTATTTGAGTCATGTCATACCCCGATGTTTATTCTGGGAAGTTTATATAATGTGAAAGTCATGTAAGTCATTGTGGGTAACCCTCCTATTGGTCAAGGGTTAAAGTCCCCATAGTTGTGGGGCCCTAGGGTTATTAGACTATCCTAGTGAAGTCGACCCTAGGTGAGTCATTGTAAGTCAGGGCAATAGTCCCCACCATTGTGTTAAGGATAAACCTCCTTGTTGGTCGAAGGAGGAAAAGTCCCCATAAGTTGTGGGGCACTAGGGTTATTAGACACTCCTAGAGATGTCGGCTCTAGTAAGTAATTGTTAAGTGAGGCCGCCATGTTGGAGTGGGTTCCAAGTGAACGAAAGAATATAAATAGAGAGTGAGTCTCTCTATTTACAACGCACACACTCACTCATTAGGGCACATGAGTGAGAGAGAAGAAGCTCTCTCAGTGTGTGAGAGAGAGATAGAAGCTGTGGAGATCATCTTTATGTTTTCAGGTTTTACTATTGCCATTGGTGCTGATTCTATCTTTGAGGAAGTTGTGGGTTTTTCTCCTTTATGGTTTCCCGAGGAAAATTATTTGTGTCTCTTGTCTCTTTTGTTTTATTGTTGTGCATGTTATTCTCTCAGTTAAATATCCTGAGATCATAATGCTAGCTTGAATGATAAAAATCTAACACAGAAGACTCAGGCTGGCGGCGGTTTTCCATGGGTGAATGCTGGCGATTAAGGCTGAGAAATTTTTGATCTAGATCCTCAAGTTTGGACCTAATGGCATCAAGTTCTTCTTCCATTTTTTAATTTGCTCCGAAGCGGGTAACAACCATAAGCAGTTTTTTTTTTTAGGGTAATGGGTAGAAAAACAAAAATGAAGAGGGTTTTAGAAAAGGAGATTTTTTGATTTGGGAAAAATGTGGGGGGGTAATTGGGGTTTTACGGGGTTTTAGACACTTTTTTAGGGACAAGAAGCAGAAAATGTGAATTTTAGAGGTGGGATGAAGGAATTGGAAAATTTGTCAAAGAGGGACAATGAAGCAAAATTGGAAAACGATCACCGTGGAAAAATTTGAAGGCGATTGGGTGAGAATCAAAGAAGTTATGACAAACTTTAAAAATTGACAAATGTGGAATTTCGGCCTTGAGGAACTGAAATTGGGAATAGGGTCCTCAATGAAGGAATATGCAGAATGGTATTACAGGGGTGACAGTGAAATTCCAAGGGAAACTGAGCTAAATCAAGGGAAACATGAGTGTTGCTTGTGATCTGTGACAATTCTGAAATTCTACAAGTTATCAATTGTAAATGGACCCTAGGTATATTCGACTTCCTATTGGTTCAAAGGTAGTCACTCGGCCACCAAGGCTGTCTCAGGCTTGAGTATTGGGGCAGTACCCCTCACTTCACGACGTAGGTAAAACTGCTAACTGCTTGGCAAAAAACGACAGCTCTTTGGTTTTCCTCACAGATGGGAATCTAGTCAATCTGGTGGGGGTCGTTGCCCTTTTCGCATGGTAGGTCCTCTCAATGGCCAGCTACTTCAGGATTCTTGTGGTACTCCTCACAATGAGTTTTAGGGATGATCCCAAGTACTTCCCATAGTTAAGCAAATAGGGTTTAAATCCTAATCTGGATGAATAATATTGCTGCAATAAGAAGCACAACTGTAAGGCTTACAGTGCCAGGAAGCACGGCAGGAATTTTTTTTTCTTCTTGAAATTCCACCCAACGAGCCCAAGAAAGTGCTCTAACACTAGATGTAAAGAACCTCCTGCAATAAACAATGAGAATGTAAAAATATTGGAGCACAAAAGATATTTTATTGATCGCAGGCCACTTCGAGAGGGAAACCTCCTTTGAGCAAGCTCAATACAAAATAACTCTTCGGTGCTTTCATTAGCTTCAACACATACTTATATACTAAGTCTAATCTAAACAACTATTACTCCACATGAATGTGAGAGAATGAAACCTATTACTAGATGACTTAACAACTATTACTTACTCCCCATGAATGTGGGATAATACATCATACTAATGGGACAGCTTACAAAGCATATGCGTCCGACAAAATATACCAACAAAATAAAGAGGGGGGTTGACACGGGTTCTTAACAGGGTGTAAGTTGAGTATGATCAAACTACTTTTGTCAATTTCTCCTAAATTCACTCCTTTGTAGTCCCTTAATCTATGCCAAAACCAACATCAACTCGATGATCAAGCAGTGGAAATGGTTGCAAAGTACTATCATGATTTGCGTGCTCTAGACCATTCAAACACTACCTAGTTGAGAGACAGATATATTAATGCTTTGGCGCTTAGTTGTAATCAAATTGAAAAACTTAATATAAGTGGATGTTCAAAAGTTACTGATTTGGCACTGATAATTCTGGCAGCGAAGTGCAATAGATTGAGGCATCTAAATCTCTATGGATGTTGTCAAGCTGCAACTGAGAGGGTTTCGCTGGTAGGTCGATAATCATAAATAATTTATTTCTTGAGAATCAACTATTTTAGCTTTTTACTAAGCTTCCTAGTATGGATTGAGTGTCATAGGTCTTCCTTTGGTTTATTGAGTGTCATAGGGGCCTGGGGTATTGTTTTTTGCTAAGCTCTTCCTGTTATGGATTGAGTGCGAAAGGTGGTATCCCAAGTGTCATAGGGGCTGGAGTGTCTAATATGTCAAAGACTCCTAGAAATTGCACCTCGTTCCAACCACGTTTTGTGTACTGGTGTGAGCACAAGCACATGTTTTCAGTAGGACTTGAATCCTGGTGGGGGCTATATTAGCTTATTGCTTTCACTGACTCGGCCAAGCTTCTCTTGACACCTTTATTTTTCCTTTTCCTACATTTTTACTTATTTGTATGATAGCACCCAGGTGCTCTACAATGTAGGTGGGAGAATGTAACAAACATTGGCCAATATATATCCATCTGGTGCTATTAAGAATTGAAGGTTTCATCTGGAGATGTTTGGTCTCTTTCCTTGCTTAATAAATCTGGAATCTTCTATTACTAGTGCACTTAGGATTAGTTTTATTCAGAAGATGGAAACCTTTCTCAAATATTCATGGAGTTGAGATAAGATGGAAGAGTTGAGATAAGATGGATCTATGCTAGTGGCTTATGTTACCAATTCACTTAGGATCACTTCTATTCTGTCAAAGACACCTAGGATTTGCACCTAGTCCCAACCACTATTTGTGTGCTTTGGTGTTCACTTGGAGGTATGAGCACAGCCCACATGTTTCCAGCAGGACTCGAATTCTGGTAGGGGCTATATTAGCTACCTGCTTTCACCAACCAGGCCAATATTCTCTTGACACCTTTTTCAATTTTTACTTTTCCCACATTTTTAATCCCTTTTATGATTTCACCCAGGTTCTCTACAACATGGGTGGGAGAATGTAAGAAAAGGTAACCAGTATATATCCATATGGTGTTGTTAAGCATTGAAGGTTGCATCTATATTTTTTTGGCCCCTTTCCTTGCTTATTTAATCTGGAATATTCTATTACCAACGCACTTAGGATTACTTTTATTCAGAAGATGGAAATGTTTCTCCAGTATTCATGGTGTTACGATTTATGCTATTATTTTCTATTCATTTCACTTGAGAATTAGTTTTATTCATAGAATTGAAAGCTTGGTGCAGTATCCCTGGTTGGCCGGTTGATGTTTATCTTTGTATTGTGATATACAAGCTTTGGCACAAAATTGCAGTGGCTTGCAATCTTTGAATTTGGGTAGGTGTGAGAGGGTGACTGATGTGGGTGTGACAGGTTTGACACAATGGTGCCCTGAGATGAGGGAAGTGAATTTGTGTGGTTGTATATTAATAATAGGTATGGGAATGTAAGGCATCATATTAGTTAAAATTTCAATCTCAAATTCAACATCGACTTCAATCTCATCATTTTTTTTACTATACACTATAGATAAAAGCATTGTTACATTAGCTGAAAACTGCCCTCGCTTAAGATCATTGGGATTGTACTACTGCCAAAATATCACTGACACTACTATCTACTCTGTAGCAAACAAAAACATATGCGGGGAAGGGAAGGTAAACTATAAACACGAGCAGTAATATTAGACACAACACTGAGCGAGTATCCACTCAAATCAGTCAGAGATGTAAGCGAAACAATGGAGTTAGACTGAGTTGCGGCGTCAGTGAACACAATACAACTGTTAGTTGTGATTACATGGAATCTTTTTTGAGTGACCAAGAGGGATTATGGCCTAGCAGAGTTAAATATTAGCTAATGCACATTTTTATCTTCTCATGTTGTTCAAGCTATTTGTGATGCTTTCCCAGCACTGCATACTTTCCTGGAGAAGCATTCTCTCATCATAAGTGGCTGCCTAAACCTTACCTCAGTGCATTATGTATGTGCAATTGAAGCATCCAAATTTGAGAGTGTGGGTCATACATGGAAACACCTTGAAAACAACAGTCATTATTAATCAAAATCCACACTGATGTCAAGGAGGTATTCTTGATAGGAGAAACCTCCAAACTTGGCCGAGCTATTTCCTTTTATCTTTGCAGAAAATGAGTTCGTTTGTTAGTGTTTTGCAGAAATATAATAGTTTTGCTTCATTATATGTGGCTTTGGCTCAAAATGGGTGTTTTACTCATGTTCTTTTTATCGGCCCTAATCATTTTCAAATTTTTTACTCAAATTTTCTCATGGGAGAGATTTTGTTGTATTGTAACGTATTAGATGTTAACTTCTACAACAGAATGATTTTGAAGCAATTCAGAAGGAGGCTCCAGTCGAATGTCAAAAGTTCCTTGTTCAGGTTACTAAGTATCAAGTAGGTCAAAACTGCAAGGTATAAATGAGTCTCCTTCACCTCTGCTTGGTACTTTCGAATATATATGGAAAATGTTATGCCTGGGCTTAAAATTTGAAGTCTAACAGAAAAATGCATACACCAAGTGAGAAATGTAGAATGCACTTCCTTTTACATTCTATAACTGATATTACATTTTAAATCCTATGGATACCAAGAATTATTTTAGATGTACAGTATTTGGATGTCGATTTTTAATTCCTTTTCTTGATGACCTAAGCTGCCGATTTTTTTTGTGTTGTGTGTCTATCCTTGATCTTCTTCTTTAAAATCATCCTTTTTCTATTTACAGCTTCTCACTAGTGCTTTAATTGATTCTAACACTTGGAAGAAAAAATCCTAGTCTTTTGAAAATATCCTATGATTAAAGGTGTACTTGTTTGTAAACTTCATTGTATTTTGAAACAAATCCCCTTCAGTTTATGACTATTCCTGTGAACTTATTGAAAATGACATAGTACCTAAGATATGACAAAATAAAATGCACTTAAAAAGGAAAACTATGCACATATCATATGCATTTTTCATGGGGATTTAAAGGTATAATCACAATAGAAATTAATATTAGTGCAAGATAGTTCCATTCAAACTCACTTGCCAAAAAACTTTGATGGGACTGCTCATTGATAAATGACTCCAGAGTCTCTGTCAAACCCTGGAACTCACCCTGCAATTTACATGATAGATGGAACATGCTAGTTACTCAACAGTGTACTACATCTCTATGGCAAGGATTTTTCCCAGAATCTAGAAAACAAAACAATAATGGCATGGGGACAAAACACTTGGCACACCAATGTTTGGTAATTGTCCTAATTTTTGCTATAGTAATACTTTGCCTCATGGATTCATACTTTTGGTATTAATGAGGTAGGGAATCTCTTTGTTCATAGACCTAGTAGAAACTTCTCAAGAATCAAGTTATCTGACTTGCATTGGGAGTATAAAAATAACTAGCAGTCATAAGTTTAGAATTGTGCTAAATGTTTCTTACACATCTAGTGCAGGGTAGGTGATTTTCTCCATCTATTTTGAGAGTCGAAAAATTGTCCAATGTCCTATCTGATTCAACGCATGGTGTTCCTATTTCCGATGCTTGTAAGAAACAAATCACAATTGTAAAGTATCCATCCTCCAAAATCTCGACAAGGGACAAGAAGAGAGAAATGGAGGATGGAATTGTGACAAGTTTCAGAATTGAAGGATGGAAGAATATATGGGTTCGGATGGATGGTAGAATTTGATCAAGACTTGAGAGGTCATCAGCGTTGTTTGGGTTATGGCCGTATGCTCTTCTCACTCTAGAAGTGAGAAATCAGGAAGGACATATTTATTGTTTCGACTACCATAAAGAGGAGTGGCTTCTTACTTTCAAAGCAAGAGCTCAAATCCCCTCCACACCCAACTAGGTTCCTAATGCAATGCGTGTTTTTTTGTGTTACGAGATTGCTATTTAAAGTCCCTTGTCAATCAGTATTTTTTATCATAAATAAAGTTCATGCCTAAAATTGAACAAAATTTACGATAATGTTCACAAATATGATGGGACATTGTACTTTTTTCCCATTGTAGGAATTTTTGATGGTTCATATAGAATATTTTCATTGATAAAATTGAGAATCTAAACTTGATTTCAGGGGAAGAAACCTTGTCTCATTTATGCTTTTGCATATGATCAACTTTATGTACAAAGGAGGGGTATCAAAGAATGATAGTTTAAAAAATGTAGAATATCTACAAGTATTAGATTATTGAAGTATATTTTGTGCTCTATTCCCAAGGGTCAGAAAAACTGAGGAAAATTGTAGGGATAATAACAACACTTCAAACTAGCATGTTTGATTGCATTAGCTTTCATGGCTGTGTTTTCTATTGCTTGTAATGGTTGTCATCCATAATATTGATGAACTTCAATGATTTTCTATTGACGGTAATGGTGTTGTCATATTTAACATTGACCATAGAGCAAAGTATGCTGTCCATGAACAAGCTCAGCACACCTCCAGGATGTTGTTGACACTTAAAACTTGCATGTATAGCTTTGTCTCGTGGTATTAAGGAATTCCTTAGTCTTAGGAGGTCAGTGCATTCATTTTTCCATAAATAAAACATGAAGAACAACTTCTATTGTTATTTTGAAGGGTTGGAAAAATTCAGAGGCACCTAAATCTATAACCAAATATGGTTTGAATTCCTTGTATAGTACTGGAAAAGAATCCTGCAATTTGAGAATGATGATACACTCCATGTTTTCGAAGAGTGGACAGTGTTGAAGGATATCTAGTCTTGTTCCAAGGAAATGGATACAATTTTTGTTACTGCAATGGATCTTTGTAAACTTGGCCTTGAGAGCTATTTCTTGGTTTATGGCAACCAATGGATATCTAGTCTTATTTCAAGGCAATGGATACAATTTTTGTTGCTGCAATGGATATTTGTAAACTTGACCTTGAGAGCTATTTCTTGGTTTATGACAACCAAAGAACCAGTGCATGATTTTGTAATAGCAATTCTGTTTTTTTAGCTGTGGTTTGACTTGATGGGCCAGTTTAGCAGTTTAGTTTATCATCATCCAAGATGTTAAACCGTGAGTGCCATTAATTATAATTTTGATTTGGTCCTAAATTGGGCATGCAAGCTCCGTCTCTAGTTCCTTGGTTGGAGCATTTATTGTTGGTGGGAGTAAGTTCTTTGTTCATCATTGACCATTGTTTTTTATTTTATGTTTGATTTTTTTATCTATTCTTGGTCCCAAGTTCCAAGAAGATGGTTGGTTAAGAGTGGGAAAAAGGTTTCTTGAAAACAAGTCAAAATTTTGGTAACAATGATCTCCTTCATGCGGTAGTCATATTGAATATCATCAAAGATTGTGTGTTTTTATGGTCAATGGATTTCTTGATATAAAGTTATGCAATTGTATTTGGAACAAAACATTGCAAACATTTTACAAGATCTATTACAGATTTTTCAAATGCTATTTTTTATGTTTGTGATTTTGTTTGATAAGAAGTGAATTGTCTTTATTCCCTTGTACTGCCATTTTTGTTAATGTTGGAGTTTGTATCAGCAGTTTATACTGTCTTCACAGTAGCTCAAATAGTAGGGTTTTTTCTCATGTACTGGCTTGATATGTCTGATTCTTTTTTATATAAATAATTAATCTATGTGTATGACTATGTACCAGAAGTCACTGTAGGTCATTCTTTTTTGTAGACGGTTTTGTTTTGATTATAGAAGGCAAGTTATGACGTAAACCATGCTACTTATTTGCAAGAAAGTATTTACCAGAGACACTGACTAGGTCATTATTTTTTGTAGGCGTTTTTGTTTTGATTATAGAAGGAAAGTTATGATGTAATCTTTTTTTGTTCTGCATTTACAGAAACAAATTAGCAGACATCATTGCATGGTGAATGGCGAGCGTAAACCATGCTACTTCTTTTCAAGAAATTATTTGCCAGAGACACTGACCATATTGTTGAATGTTTTCCCTAATGCCACAAATATTTGACTTGCTTATTATAATGTCACAAATGTGCCTAACCATATTTATATGGTGGAATTGTCTTAATTCTTTGATGCATGGATGAGAGTCTAGTTCTCCCACCCGTGGAGTCTTAGCTTTCAAGATTTTTCCTTATTTTATATTATTTCTCTTAGTTTTTGTTTATATGCCAAGTATCTCTGTGCAAGCTTCCTCCTTTCGCTAGGCCCTTGTGCTTCTTATAAGTAAATTCTTTTGTAGACATTAGCAGCAACAACATATTAAGAATGATGTTGTCCTTGCAGTTGATATAATTTTCATGGAAAGCTTTTTCCTCATTCCTCTATTGCACTATTAGAGCATTTGTTATGATTTATAAGTGTACAACTTCCACTTTATAGGTGAAAGAAGTTTCTAAAATACTTTTCTAGCTCTTCTTACTGGTTTCATCCACATCTACAATGAAGTTGATTTCATCCACATCTAAAATGAAGTTGTTGATAAATGTCATTACATAAACACTGTTAAGCTATGTTACTGGAAACTCTACCTTGAGGTGCTGGAAATGCATTGCGGTGTTTTAGAACGTTTCCTCTTTGAAACACAACTCAAAGGTTTTAGTGGCATTTCAGTTTTTCTGAAATGTTGTATGGACCATTTCGGCAAAATTATTCAGGGAAACGTTCGTTCATATATTTCTCGGAAATAATTTCTTTCTTTGCGCAATGCTGCCATTGATCTTCAGGCCTTATGGAGAGGTATTTCATGTTCATTTATTTGTAGGTCTGCTGGTTCTAAATGTTTATGCATTTTGAGTACACCTGCTGTTTGTTGGAATTGTTTCTTTTTGCCATGTTAAATCTTGTAAAATTACCATGTACATTTTTCCGTTATTTGTTTTCTCTTTTTAGAGAGCAACAAAATTTATTGCTTAACATGTGTTGTTTGTAGGTAATATTACTCACAAGCTTTATAAAAACATGAGGAGGAAGGATGCTGCAGTGCGGATACAGAAGCACGTGCACAAATATAAAGCTCAGAAGCACGTGCAGTACGGATACAGAAGCACGTGCACAGATAGAAAGCTTAAAAAGTGGGCCATTGAGTATGAAGATCCTATTGCTGAGGCTTTTCCACCGAGTATGAAGAGCCTGTTGCTGAGGGTTTCAAGCTCTTAAGTATGGTTTTGAAGCTTCCGTGGGATCTAAGTAAGGATTAACATCCAAGTACAAGTGGGATGGTTTAGCCATTGTAATATTTTGAAAAGTCATCGATGTACTATATGATTTTCATGTAAATTATATGGAGATAGTTTTTGAGAAAACTCATATTTATTGTAATACTTGACATTTCATATAATATAATTTGTGTGGTTTAAAACTTATATGGTTGTACTTTATATTATTTATAAGTGTTGTAATTAACTAATTAATGTGACATTACATAATTCACATGTGTATTAGATTAGTTGATGATAAATAATGTATGATTCTTTTTTGAATTTAAACATAATATCATATTAAAATTTTATATTGATTAATAATGGACATCATTAAAACTACTAAAATATAATAACCACACATAAAACGATTAAAAATGACTTAATTAGTGACCAATAAATGAGATTAATGATCAAAACTCGCATATAAAATGACAAAAAATTGAGAGATACATGACCAACCAATGAGATATAAATGACCAAAAAAATGATCAAAATTTGCATATCAATGACCAAAAAACAGTTTTGGTGGCTTATTTACGGTCTTTTATTACGTGACCAAATTTGGTCATATTCTAGTTTGTTATGTGGTCATTAATTTGGTCATAAATGTGGTTATATATTTGATCATTGATTCAAATATACGATCAAATTAATGACCAAGTATATGACCAAATTAATGACCAACTGACAAGTTATAAATGACCAAATAAAAATGACCAATTTTGGTCGCGTAATAAAACAACGTAAATTAGCTATCAGCGATTGCCAAACCAAAAGTGGTCATTGATATGCATATTTTGGTCATTTTTTTTGTCACTAATCTCTCATTTTCCACTAGTGCGAGAAGGGTGTGGGATGAAAATTGTAAGCTTTCTAAATACATTTTTGTATGGAGTAGAAGCATCATGTGCATGTGCATTACATTGTTGGTGGCATTTGAGGAGAAGTTGGTGTATGTTCCTCTCATTCCAAACATGAGAAAGGGGTACCAAATCATTCATATCGGGATTCACCTCACACATATGGATTATATCAACATATGAATTCCAGCTTCATTCCCATGCTTGGTTCATCAAGCCTCTCCTTGAATGTAGAGGTATGGGATGTCTAAAGTTCTTTGAACATTTCAACTAATTTAGTCTATGTTCTAGATTTGCATGGTTCAGCTCCTTGTTATTATATCATTCTCCAATTGAACTAAAAATCATTTTTGTGCCCTAACACTATGATGTAGTTTCCATACTCTATTGGATTGAATTCTAGAAGTCTCTTTGTTGCTGCAGAAGCATTGAGCCCTCCTCTTGCCTACTTCTCCTTTTCTACACAACTTCACTATTTTGATTTGATTTTGTGAAGGCATTGGTGTAATTTGTAAAATCCCAGAAAACCCACAGGGTTTTTACCATGTTACAATCTCTTCAACAGGAAATCTTGCTTCCTATTGCCACTTCTTGAAGAGAGATGGGAATGCTTATCGGGCCATAAGATAAGACGTATCTAGGAAGTAGAGTAATGGCTACCTTGTTTTGGCATCAGAGAGGCCATGTGCATTTATTCATGTAGGAGGATTTGCGGGCCATGGCATATATAGAGAGAAATAAATGGTGGAACCTATTGGAAAAAGTGGCTACATCCCATGGGGAAATACCCTTACCTCTAAGCATATGACAATTCCCATGCCCTTCAAAGAGCCACTAAGCATATTATATGTCATCCAACTACTGTTTTTCAGTGCATGTGCGCCAAGTCCGGGACGGATAAAAACACATGGTTTCCATGTAGGTTTGTCTCCATGGAGGAACATTCTCATCTATTACAAGGTTTGCATATGATGCCATGTATTCAATTCCTTAAAACCATATTTTGAGTTCTTCAAAATCCAATGAATTTTGATGTATTTACATGTAATATTGTTTACAAAAATGTGATCAAGCACACATCGTTACTTGTAAGGTGTATTTTATATATTTTTTGGGTTATATCAATGTTTTCTTTTAAAATAAAATAGTTATATTTTTAATGTAATTGTTTTCCATAATGGTGAAGAAATCTAAGCCAAGGATGTGATGAGCAGACATTGTTAATTAGTATGTATATTTTTTTATATTTTTAATTATATCAATGTTTTTTAAATAAAATAATTATATTTTAATGTAATTGTCTACCCTAACGTTGAGTAAAGCTAAGTTAACGATGTTGAGTTATTAAAATATTCCTCAGATTAAACTGATCTTCACAATTGAATCGCCTTCAAATTCTGACGTGTAGGAAGCAACTTCATCTTACTGTTTGTGCTCTGCTGCTCCTCCATTTTTCCTCATTTTTACTTCATTGTAAAACGACATTGTTGTTCTTGTTTGCAATCTAAATATTGAAAACAATAGTTTTCTTTATGAAACGAATAAAATACAAATTTTAAAGTTTCTCATACTGGTGGAAGCTTCGACTATGTAGCTTTTATTTTCATCTTTTTCCCTATTTTGAATTAAATCATTATACAATTAGTTTTAATATACTCTGAATTCAAGTATTTTACTGTTTCAGGTATATAATATATTATTCCCTTTAATGTGTTCTAAATCCAAACAACTTAAGCTTTTTATGGTTTTCTAATTTAAAACATTTTGTGGTTTTAGTTATAACATTGAACTCAAACAGTTTACAATTTTAGTTCTAATATTTATCCGAACTTCGATCATTAAAGACTTTACTTTGTTATAATTTTTTTTAAGATTTTACATGTTATATTGTGTGTTTGACTGTGTTTATTTCTTCTTTATGTAATGATTTCAGGATTTTTAATGCTTTGGTCTAAAACATAGACTAAATTTGAGCATTTTATGCATTTTTAAGATTTTGTAATGCTGAATTCAAACATTTTAATGGCCTAACTAAGAGATTGCAAAGAAAAGAAAATTTGCATAATGAAAATGTTTAACGGTTTTTTTTAATGTTTGGTTCCAACTCCTCCTCAGAAGCTAGAAGGTTTGTTAACAGTCTAAGTAGGCCCTATGAGGTGGTTAAATGATTTATATATTGATATGTGCATTCATATATTTTTTACATTTTACTTATCCTCATGATGTTCTAGAGCCTAGCTAAACCTTGTATTTACTAGCATAACTATATTAATTGATATAAGTTCATAACAACATTATTATTTAGGTGAGGAAAATGAATAATAATATTATTGATTTACCTATATCAATCATATTATTAATAAATATTGTTATGCTAATTGACACCTATCTTTGGAGCAATAAAACTATTAATAAATAAAAAGTTTAATATAAAAACAATTATAAAATTAATTATATTATATCTATCTATCTATCTATCTATCTATCTATCTATCTATATAACCATCAAATAATTATAATTATTTCAATATGATTAAAAATACATAAATAATATTATTAAAAATACCAAATATGGTATATATTATTAATATAATAATAATAATAATTGTTATTATTATAACAATGTTAATGGTTGCATACTATTGCATATATATAGTCACCTCTTCTAGAGCTCAATATGGAGAGATGTTGGCACTTAGGGTCCATGAGTTATACATAATACATATAGAGTCCACCAGTTCATTACTTTAATAGAAAGCATCGGTGTAACACATTTAAAGAATATGCCTAAGTGCTTTAAAAAAATGGAAATAACCAATGTGGAATATTTAGTCTATATGCATTGGTGTGTTTTGTATAAACACACACCAATGCATTTAGTAGATGTGTGCACACTAGAAAAAAAATCTCTAGTATAATCTCCACCTACCCATATTTTTTTAGTTATATTAAATTTTTGTTACAACCTCTTTCAAAGGATCTACTACAATTTGTGGAGGTTTTAGTGGAGTTTTTCTTTTATAAAGTTTCTCGGTCTTGTAACACTAGAAACTTGCTCTAGAAGGTGATTTCCTTGCCGTGATTGGACACTTTACACCATTTAAGGAGGAATCAATGGCCTCACTAAGTTCCTATATATTTGAGAACGAAAAAGAAGAACATAATGAAGTGGACCCACAAGAGACTCAAACTTCTTAAGCAATAGGCCATGGAAGTTACTGCAAAAGTCTTGGTTTTCAATTAAGTAGAGAGGGATCTACAAGAAATGGCCTCAATGAATGTGGTCAGCACTAGGAATACAAAATTCAACATTGCTAATACAACCAAGGAAATCATGAGCTACAAAAGATAAACAAACACTTTGAGGGCCAAGGTGATGACCCTATAAATAAAAAAGAAATTGAAACAAGAGGGGGATCAATATGTGCACACAAAGAAGGGAAGCATGATAAAAGTTAGAACCTATGCACAAGCTATGCAAAGTGATTTGAATAATGCACCGTTGTAATTGTAGGAACATGTCCACATGCTACAAAGCATCATATTTTAGCTAAAATATATAATACAGAAGACTAGGGATCAAGGAATCGAGTTACAAGCCACTCAAAAACGTCTTTATGGAATCATTGAATGGAAGGAAACAAAAATAGATGCCCTTAAAAGACTTCCCAGGATAGACACAAAGAGGAAAAGAAGTATTATAAATCCATATTCAATGTTAGAAAAGCCACGTCTAGTCTAACTAAATGTCATCATATCTTCCAGACTATTGAGGAAGTCATATAACATCACAACTTGCCTTCATTCATAGTTTGAGATAACATAAAATTAGAACAACAAAGGAATGTAGAATTGAAAAGCATCAATTAAGAAAATCAACTAGTTACTAAAGCTATATCTAGTGTGATGGAGTTGGTGGTAAAGCCATCCAAGGATTCAATCCTCATAAATTCATGTACAATATACTTGTGCAAAAGAATCTTATAACCATATCGAATGATGTGATTGAACATGAGGTCAGCTTTGATACCCTCCATTCCCATAAACTTAAAGAGACCTCTAGTTATCATAACATGTGGAATGCATATATTACAAAAGGGTCTCTCCACCCATTTAAGTTTAAAAGTATATTGTACTTTTTATGTATATAATTTAGCTTTCTTAGTCCTAGGCTAGTCGAATATTCCTAGTGAGGACAAAAGGAATCAAAAGGTCATTATAATAAGAAATAGGGAATAGGAAGGTGACGAGACTGGAAGAGCAACTACCAAGACAATTGCCCAAACATTCTTCTAAGTTTAATGAGATGAGGATGAGAAAGGGGTTTTTGCTTGGGAATTTTTACATGTAATTTTATTTCACTAAATTGCTAATAAGAAGAAGCCATTGCTAGCCATATTTGATTAGTATATACAGTGTGTTTCTATGGTGGTTATGTTAAGAATTATACTTTTTGTCATACATTTCTAATGAACTATGGTGTAAGAATTATTTTCTATACTTTTAACATTGTTTGGTAAACAATACATTGTTTGGTAAACAATACATTCTTTTTGTTTATCTTTCAACAATTTGGTTATAGCATTGTGAATATTTAACTTAGCTAACTAGAAACTAGAGAATGTTGTTGATGTTGTGGTTGTTATTGTTATTATTGTTTTTTTGTTAGAAGCTTGTTCAATTAACCAGCTCACACTTGTGTTTCGCAATTCCAAACTAGCAGTGTTAAGGAGAAGAGCTGTCTTTTTTTCTTGCTCGTTGTTTTCATGGAATCAATTTTACCTAGATTAGCTTCATTAGCATTGGGGAATTCTCGTCACTTGGCGTTGGTGCATTTCAACCATTGGTTAAGAAAACGCAACCCAAGGGCATCTAAGTCGTCAAAATCACCCAGAGATCGCACCCGTCTTGGGCCACACTAACCCTTAATATGGATGGATTTTTTGGTGTCTCCTCCCAACTAAGTCACCCCTAAGGGTATTCAAATTAGGTCACCTTGCAAACGAAACCCACACCTTAACTGAGGGAGATAATGAGAATTGACTTTAATATAGATGATTACAATGGAGTTGGGACAATATAGTGCTCACATGACATGCAGATGAATATCATCCACTCCCACTATAACTTTTCAATGAACCCACAGAACTCCCAACTATGGGCCACATGTAAGTTGAAGTTTGAACTTATGACCTCCGTGGTCTTTACAAATGGCGGTTTCCAATTGGTACCCCAGGGGTATTTATTATAATTATTATTAACATCACAACTAATCTAAACACTAATTTGGTGTACATGCGACCCCTTTGTTTGTGGGACAAAGGACCCGCATTTGTGCAACGATTTAGCTACTAAATATTATAGATGTGTACATACCCTTACCTCCTCTAGACTTGAACCTATGACCTCGTAGCATGAAACAATTTTTCTTAACTGTTTGACCTACTAAGGTTGTATATCGACTGTTAATATCATAATAGAGGTACATTATAATTTTGTGTTTTCTAACCCCCAATATTTCTTCTCTAGCTAGGATATGTAGCACATTTTGGTGCATCTATATATAGGATTAAATATGCATACATTTTGCATTCAATCTCTTATAACACTTTCATAACCAATAATGGTTGCTAGAACATAATCAATATGGATTCCCCATACCAAACTATGCAAGGTATAATTGGGAGCATGTATTAAGGAGAGTCCATGCTATTGACATAATGATAATTCTATCCTCTTAATAGAAACCCTATCATCCCTCACTTATATCACCCAACTATTTGAGATTCCCAATCTTATAGGTTTTAAAATTTCATTAAGATGAACAAAATAATTGTCTTTGAGGTGGAAATCTAGGTCATATTTGATTTATAAATTGGATGAGTGTCATGTGGATCAAACACTAGAGATACATTAATGGTGCATTAAATATTGGGTAGTGGCCACCCTATCAACTATCCCTTAAAATACTTGACCTATTTTTTCCCTATGCTATAACTCATCATCCCTAAACCATAATCCATTATAACCCTTATCATATATAATCCATAAACATTCTAATATTAAATAATATTTATCATGTATGGATCTAGAATGACTAGAAAAGGAGTGAAATTATATGAAACAATGCAAAGAGGTTATCGGTTCAACACCCAATTAGCCCATGTCCCATGATTTCGAGTCACTGTGGGTGCACCTAGGAGTATAATGGTAGTGGATGATAACTGACCCCATGTTATGCGAGTACAAGCCCCACTCTGCTTGTTGATTCCCCTAGTAAAAAAAACCTACAATGTATCCTTAATGACAACTCCCAATAAATTTTCCATACCACTCTTATAACACACAATCATAAGAATCCACATAATGATTATGACAATGTGTTTTAACATCCTTTATACTAACTTGATATGTAGGACTAAGATAAAGAGAGAAAACAAATAAACTAGGAAATTAAAATCATGAAGTTCCGTATTTAGATTTTTGTTTTAATTGAGTTTAGATTCATAGTAAAGTTTATGTGATACTTTGATTGTCTTAATATACAATTTCATGAATCAAATTGTGATTGTAGACATCACTATAAGGACATTTATGTAACACTAAGCTTATACTTATAATTTGTAATCATTGAAACCCTTAATCCAAACTCCTGTATAACTCTAGACCCTAACCCATGATCATCTTCCCTTAAACATTATATCTCCTACTATATGATGAGCATTAGAACTAACACCATAATAACACTTAATAATGTCATCTTTATAATCATGAACCCCTTATTGTGCCGAAGAGGTGCATTCTACAATCCATTAGGGGGGATGTGTAACTCTTTCTGTGCTCATTCTAGAGCTTACACATGTCACTTTTAAAAAATAATAAAATATTATAAAAAAAACATGTCGAGTCAAATTAGATAAATTAAAGTCCTTCCTCAACTTTGCACTCTAAAAAAAGTTTGTAACTTGAAAAATTCGATCCCTTTTATAACTTAGTAGATCTCACTTTCAGATGAATCTATGCTCATCCATATAACACTTATAATTCTCACCCTTAAATCCATTATATTAAAACTAAAAGTGAATTTTAAACCCTATTTATCTATATTTTTATATGGTTAAATGTTTAACTAATAATATAAGGATTGATACTAATAACCTACCACTCCTTGAAGCCACTAACCCATAAATGAGGAAGAGTGGCTTAGTAAAGTATATTATGGCCAACTCTCCTTGCATATTTTTTCCATAGTTAATGTCACTACATTAAGCATCAACCAACCCCTACCCTAATAACCAACAACCCATATCGTTAGTTAATGTCACTACATTAAACATCAACCAACCCCTAACCTAATAACCAACAACCAATATGCTTATATAGTCATGGATAAGGCGTTTCATTATTATATGCAAAGAAAGTCCCTGGAATCTAAAAAATATATTTACTTTAAAAATATGCATATGTAATGGTATAATTTTAGGGTTATGTCAAGGTGCATGATTATTTAAGTAAACAACTTTATGCAACTAAAACAATTGTATAAGTATTTTTGTTTATTTATAGTTACATTTATTTGTAAAAATAATAATCACAGTGAGATGACTAATAGTTTTGGAGTCACTTGGACATTTATAGACTTTGTGTTGGGTTCTTGAATGGAAAAACACATGTATGCAACAACATATTCATTTTTCAAATCCATTTGGTTTTTATCGCGCTAGGACTAATTTGTAGGTTTCCTTGAATGCCATTTGGATGCAAGTTGCAACTTGTAGAAATCGAATATTGGGTCGACGATCCATTGGATTTCATACATAATAATTATGCTATAGATACCCTCCCTCCAACATAGATTTTTCAAATGAATTGGAGATCTCGGGCTTCATTTAGTGGGATGAAATGTAAAAGTTCACATTGGGTTCATTTTTTAACATTATCATTACCTCATATATTGACATTACATTGAAAAATAACAATTTGCATTATACAAAATCATTATTTAATTCTTAAATAGCATACCTAATACAATAACACACTTACAATCATACCATTAGACCTTATGAACAATATTTGTTACTAATTTTCTCTCCATTAGTTTCTTGCAATTAGCATTTAGTAAGGGTATTGTACCTTGACAAGTGTTTTACAACCATCATTTATAATGGGAGGTTTGTACTCATGACTAAGTTTGTAATTTGTAAGGAGGTATATACACTTGCACTTGATTTGTAATATATAAACAAAAGCATCCTTGTTTCTTGTGTTGATATATTGTGTTATACTTTTTTTTAATAACTATCAACTCAATTAGGGAGTAGTTACGTTCATAATTAGCTTGCGATATGTTGAGGGTTTTATTTACCTCTCAACATCGTGTCAATCAATAAACCCCATCCCAAAGAAACCACTATATATATATATACATTTGTGACTTTCCTCTCTCTCTATATATGCATTGTATATAAAAGTTTACACAATGATATTGGGTAATTCAAGAAAATTGTCATATTTTAATTTACTTGAAGTTTGATGTATATCAATGTACCTAGTAAAGCGCATCAATATATTTACACTTCAATATGTCAATACAATAACATCTATTTGATATTTATCTCTCCAAAATGTCGATTTAACAAATTCTTTGAAGGTATTTAATGACTGGATATTACTACTACGTATTTATTGGAATTAGATAGATTAATGTTGTTACAATATAATCCGTCGGGATTATTGTAAATAAATAAATAGGAAACTGAACCGTTACATAGGAAGGTGAAAAGTCTGGTTATCAACTGCCACATGAAATGTATAAATGTACATGCATTAGCAATAAAAGGACATTGAATCGGGAGTTATACCTAACAAGTGGTATCAGAGCTTGGCTATTTGCCTGCCATAACTCCTGCTGCATTCACTGCATTTCAGTCCTGGCATTCTGCTTGCCAGTCCATTTCCAGACTACCTGCTCCATCAGTCTGCCATTTGCATGCGTTTCTCTTTTGGAAATTGGAGACTTGCCTAACCCTAATTTGTAACCACGCTCTCCTGAGTCGCGCCCTCTTTCTCCATGACTGCGCTGTCTCGAAATTCAAACCCTTATTTTGGAGCTGATATCGTTGAAGTGTCATGAGAATACCATCATGGAATATTGTCTCCTCCTTCATTTTATTGTGTATGTGACCTGTGAACTCAACGTGAAAAGTTGAGATTACTGCGATCTCCTCCTTCTGCTGCATGAGTTTGAGATTACATAGCTTCATCCTCATTTCCCACGGCCAGCTGGATATGGCAGGGAATTATCCTATTCTTCTTGTTATCCCTGGCAGTGTTTCCTGCCAATTCAAGCACCTCAGCTGCTAAGTATTCAAGAACGGCTGCAAGGAAAATGGGAGCTCCGATCCCAACCCTCTTGGCATATCTGCCATTCTTAAGATATCTAGAGAGCCGTCCGATGGGAAATTGAAGACCGGCCTTGACAGATTTCGTGACAGGCTTCTTCTTAGATCCTCCCTTTCGGCCTCCTGTGCCCTTTCCTGATTTTGCAGAGGCTTCCATCTCTTGCTAAGTAGTTCTTTGCCTATTGACGCCAATCCAGAAGTTACACACAGTACTCAATGATGTAGATGCGATCAATCGAGAGAGATCCAACTGCTTAACGTGATTGAAACGAGTAAAGAGAGAAGTAGAAAGGGGTACATGCAACCTGCTACACCAGCGTGGAGCTGCGACCTACGTGGAGAAGATTGCGTTGAACAATGAAATAGCGTGGAGGAAGCAAACCCTAATTTTTTATGTATGGAGACCCATCAGCGCACTATTGTTGATGGAACCCGTGAAGCTGTGAGTGACTACGTGAAGACCAGCGTGAATACCAGCGTTGGAAGAGTCGTGGAGGCTGCCTGCATGAAGACTGGTATCTGCTAGAACGTGGAGAGGATCAGAGCAAACACCACCAGCGCAACTACAATAACGGTTTGGAACATGGTGTTATTACAATAATTGTTCTTAGCTTCTTGTTGAAGGCTTTCGATCGTTGTGCGAATGAATCAATGTAGATACTGTTTGATCCCTCCTTTAATTATATAACGTTGAACTCAATCGCTGGCTGCGCCACCTTGAGGATTTAAATCTTTATCTCAGAACCAGCTTGGGCATTGATTTGTCAATAAAAACATATATAAAAGATGTGGAGAGGGCATGCAGTTCTTTATATATGAAACACCCTCTATAAATCTTCGCCGATTGCTGGTTATTTTTGGATGAGACCTTTTTTGATTGTGTAGACAATGAGTTGAAGACTACATTGAAAGCTGCGTTGAAGGCTGAGAATTCCACCGGTGTGTAGAGGCCCGTGACTGCGTGTATAAACATTGCGTTGAAGAGTGAATTGTTGGAGCCATGTTGGTGTTCGTTGGTAAGGTTGCTTCTATATACCTTGATTTTGTAAGTGCTGTCTATATTATACAATATGACTGAACAAGAGATTAGGAGGCTACAATTGTATCTTGCTGTCAAATTGTCAATGATGACAGAGCGTATCACTTTTTGTTTGTAAGCACCACAAACTATTGCAAAGACTCAGACCTGCATTGTGTAGAATAGTGCACATAGTTTATTGAAGGAGAGATTATCATTTTCTTGTACTATTTTTGTAAATAAAGTAGCAGAGACTTAGACCTGCTTCTTTCATATAGCTGAGATCGTTGACTGGTGCTGTTCAAAACCTTATATTTTGTGACAGTTCACAGCATATTAAGATTGTAAATCACCTTGGTAGAGGCTGTAGACCTACAAGGTTATTGTTTTTCTATTTCTCTTTGTCATATTAAGTTCATTCTTGTAAATTACACTAACAGCTATAAAAGATGCAATCTTTGTCATCAATAGTTGGTGCCACTCTCTCTGGCAAAGAGAGAGGCAGAGGAAGAAGAAACTTCAGAGGCAGAGGGGGCAGAAATAACTTCACCAAAAGATCAGATTTGCAGTGCAAACATTGTGGAAAGACTGGGCACACATCAGATCAGTGTTGGGCTTCATGGGACTCCATCAAAGACAAACACAACCAAAAGAAAGATGATAATAAACATCAAGATGCTAGTAAATCTTCTGATTCTGCTCATTGTATTGTTGCACATTGTAATTTTGGATTTAATGAAATGACTTCTCTTTCATATTACAAAGATTGTTGGCTGCTTGATACTGGTGCAACATCACACATGACATTTAGAAAAGATTGTTTTGAAGCACTGAATGAAACAATAGATGGCATAGTTTACTTTGCAGATAAGTCAAGTATTAAATCAAAGGGAATGGGCACCATTCGACTGAAGATGCCTGGATTCCCTGATTTCTTGTTGAAAAACATTCTCTATCTTCCAGAGTTGCAGATAAGCCTGCTGTCCATGGTGGAAATTCGACAGCAAGGCCATTCCATCCACATGTTTGATGGAATCGTTGAAATAAGAAATTCCTCTGACAACCAAGTCATCA
>LPNX010230690.1:260149-302945 GCA_001517045.1 Pseudotsuga menziesii
GATCTTCGCCAACATGGAATTGCACATCAGACCACAGTTCCCTACAATCCTCAACAAAACGGTGTAGCAGAAAGAATGAATAGAACCATAATGAATATGGTTCACTCTATGATGTTTTTCAAGAATGTAAAACTAATGTTTTGGGGTGATGCAGTAAAATGTGCAGCATATTTGAGAAATAGAAGTCCCTCAAATGCTCTTAATGACAAGACTCCACATGAAATGTGGTTTGGCCATCTCCCTTCAGTCAGGCATCTCAGAGTTTTTGGTTCCACCTGTTATGCCTTGATTCCAAAGGAGCAAAGAAACAAGCTTGGTGCTTGAAGTAGAAAATGCATTTTCCTGGGGTACAAAGAATACTACAAGGCATACCATCTATATGATGAGGTAAACAAGAAATTTGTTATTTCCAGAGATGTCATTTTTCTTGAAACTAATAAAAATGACCAACTGTCCATTGATAGACAGCTTGATCATTTGGAAAATTATCCTCATCCAAAGACATATTCTGAAAATGAATATGAAATTCCAAACCTTGAAGGGGGGATTCCTATTTTGGATCAACCTTTGGAATTTCCATATGAAGCACCAACTCCCCCACATGAATAAGTTCCTGCTACTTCACCTGAACAAGAGGTTCAACTGGATGATGTGATTGCGAGAATTGAAAGACTCTCAATCAATGATGAAGCACCACTAGCTGATCAACCAGGACCATCATGGAAGATTCCTAAATGGGCCACAAAGACACTTGAAAGTGTCCATCCAGATGAAGTTGGAAAGACGGGAAGGAGAAGTTCGAAAAGACATGAAGATGGAGGAGGAGCAGATAATTCAGGTGATGACATGGATGTATCATTTGATTGTGAATTTAATTTATCTGCTAACTTTGAACCAACTTCCTTTGAAGAAGCTTCTACTCGAGCTGAGTGGAAAGAAGCTATGCAAAATGAGTATGATGCACTCATAAAGAATGGAACTTGGAAGCTGGTTGACCCTCCAGTTGGAACCAAACCAATTGGCTGGAAGTGGGTGTACAATAACAAATACAGATCAGATGGCTCACTTGACAAGCACAAAGCGAGGCTTGTAGCAAAAGGCTCTGCATAGAAAGAAGGAATTAACTATGAAGAAATGTTCTCTCCTACAGCAAAATGGGCTACCATCCGTACCTTACTTTATTTAGCTGCTCAGAAAGGGTGGAAAGTTCATCAGATGGATGTGAAGACTGCTTTCTTGAATGGAGACTTGAAAGAGAATGTCTTCATGTCTCAGCCAGAAGGCTTTGTTGTGAAAGGAAAAGAACAAAAGGTATGCAAGCTTGTCAAATCCTTGTATGGCCTAAAACAAGTTCCTCGCACATGGTATGAAAAGTTAACCGAGCATCTTTTGAAGTTAAATTTCGAACATTTTGATCTTGATGATGCAACACTGTATATAAAGAAAGTTGGAAGATCTGTTGTGTATCTTGTGGTGTATGTAGATGATCTTTTGATGACAGGGAACAATGAGAGCTATATATCATCCATAAAGAAAGATTTGAAAAAGATCTTTGAAATGACAGATATGGGACATCTCCACTATTACTTAGGAATTGAAGTCACTCAACATCCTAAGTACATATTCCTATCTCAGAAAAAATATGTTGGAGAACTACTAAACAAATTTTGCATGACATAATGCAACCCTATATCTACTCCAATGGAACAGAAAATGAAGCTCACATCAAGCAAAGGAAAAGAATTTGAAGATGCAACCAAGTATCGACAACTTGTAGGAAGTCTTATGTACCTCACAACAACTAGACCAGATATTTCTTATGTTGTTGGCATACTTTCAAGGTTCATGCATAAACCTTGTGAAGGACACTGGTCAGCTGCAAAAAGAGTTCTAAGATACTTGAAGGGGACTCAAGATGTTGGACTCAAGTTCTCTAAAGTGGATGACTTCAAACTTATTGGGTACTCAGATTCAGATTTTGATGGTGATAAGGAGACAGGAGTATCAACTTCTGGATACACTATGAGTCTTGGATCAGCAGCTGTCTCATGGAGATCATGCAAACAGTCAGTTCCAGCAGATTCAACAACAGAAGCAGAAAATGTGGCTGCAGCTAAAGCAACGAAAGAAATAGTATGGCTCAGGAAGATACTTGAAGATTTGCAAGAAAAACAAGAGAAATCCACTCCATTGTTGGTCGACAATACTTCTGCAATCAAGCTGGCTAAGAATCCTAGATTCCATGATCGAACCAAATACATCAACACAAAGTATCATTTGATTTGACATCATGTAGAGGCCAAGACTGTCCATATTTGACATTGTTCCACAAATGATCAAGTTGCAAACATCTTCACCAAAGCGCTTGGACGAGAAAAGTTTGAAAGATTCAGAAACATGCTCGGACTTACAAACACCCCTTCGGATTAATAGGGGGATTGTTATAATATAATCCGTCGGGATTATTGTAAATAAATAAATAAATAGGAAGCTGAACCGTTACATAGGAAGGTGAAAAGGCTGGTTCTCAACCGCCACATGAAATGTATAAATGTACATGCATTAGCAATGAAAGGACATTGAATCGGGAGTTATACCTAACAAATGTTAAGAAATTTAACATGATGTATGGATATAAATGGTGTGCGTATGTCAATATATTGACATTAAGGGGTATTTTCTATATGACTCCCATCCCATGGATCTTCAAATCCATTTGAATACTACTAGTTATGAACATGAGTGTTTCTTATATTATTTAATTCAAACCTTCACACTGATGTCGATTCATAGTCATAGGTTTGTTGGTTATGGTGTCTAATTCAAATCTTGACATTGATGACAATTTATAGCCATAGTTTCCTAATAATATGATTTGTTTATATATATATATACCAGAGATTGCACCCATCCTGGGCCACACCAACCCCTAACATGGTTGTATTTTTTGGTGTCTCCTCCCAAGTGTGTCACCCCTAAGGGTATTGAACTCAGGTCTCCTTGCAAACGAATCCCACACCTTAACCGAGTGAGAGAGCGAGAATTGAATTTAATATGGATGGTTTTAGTGGATTTGGGACAATATAGGGCTAACATGACACGCGACTGAATCTTATCCACTACCACTATAACCTTTCGATGAACCCACAGATCTCCCAACCATGGGCCACGGGTCAGTCTAAGTTTGAACCTATGACCTCCATAGTCTTTACAAATTGCGGTTTCCAATTGGTCTATACCCCAAGGGTATGTATTATTATTAACGTCACACCTAAGCTAGAAACCAATTTGGTGTATGAGACCCCTTTGTTTGTGGGACAAAGGACCCACATTTTTGTAACGATTTAGCTGCTAAAGAGTATAGATGTGTACATACCCTTACTCCCTCTAGATTTGAACCTATGACCCCGTAGCATGAAACAAATTTTCTTAACGGTTTGACCTACTCAGGTTGTATATCAACTATTGATATCATAATGAAGGTACATTAGAATTTTGTGTTTTCTAACCCCCCATCTTTCTTCCCTAGCTAGGATAGGTGGCACATTTTTTTGCATCTACATTTAGGACTAAATATGCATACATTTTTCATTCAACATCTTATAACACTTTCATAAAGAGTAATGGTCTCTAGATCAGAATCGATATGGATTCCCCATACCAAACAATGCAAGGTATAATTGGGACCATGTATTAAGGAGAGTCCATGCTATTGACATAATTGGAATTATGTCCTGTTAATAGAAACCCTATCACCCTCACTTATATCACCCAAATATTTGAGATTCCCAATCTTTTAGGTTTTAAAATTTCATTAAGATGAACAAAATAATTGTCTTTGGAGGTGGAAATCTAGGTCATATTCGATTTATAAATTGGATGAGTTTCATGTAGATCAAACACTAGAGATACATTAATGGTGCATTAAATATTGGGTAGTGGCCACCCTATCACCTATCCCTTAAAATCCTTGACCTATTTTTTCCCTATGCTATGACTCATCATCCCTAATCCATAATCCATTATAACCCTTATCATATATAATCCATAAAGATTCTAATATTAAATAATATTTATCATGTATGGGTCTAGACTGACTAGAAAAAGAGTGTAATTATATGAAACAATCTAACGAGGTTATAGGTTCAAACCCAAATTAGCCCATGTCACATGATTTCAAGTTTTGTGGGTGCATGATTTCAAACCCAATGTGAACTTTTACATTTCATCCCACTAAATGAAGCCCAAGATCTCCAATTCATTTGAAAAATCTATGTTGGAGGGTGATGTAATGTCAATATATGAGGTAATGATAATGTTCAATGATGAACCCAATGTGAACTTTTACATTTCATCCCACTAAATGAAGCCCAAGATCTCCAATTCATTTGAAAAATCTATGTTGGAGGGTGGGTATCTATAGCATAATTATTATGTATGAAATCCAATGGATCGTCAACCCAATATTCGATTTCTACAAGTTGCAACTTGCATCCAAATGGCATTCAAGGAAACCTACAAATTAGTCCTAGGGTGATAAAAACCAAATGGATCTGAAAAATGAATATGAAAAATGAATATGTTTTTCCATTCAAGAACCCAACACAAAGTCTATAAATGTCCAAGTGACTCCGAAACTATTAGTCATCTCACTATGTGATTATTATTTTTACAAAGAAATGTAACTATAAATAAACAAAAATACTTATACAATTGTTTTAGTTGTATAAAGTTGTTTACTTAAATAATCATGCACCTTGACATAACCCTAAAATTATACCATTACATATGCATATTCTTAAAGTAAATATATTTTTTTAGATTCCAGGGACTTTCTTTGCATATAATAATGAAACGCCTTATCCATGACTATATAAGCATATTGGTTGTTGGTTATTAGGTTAGGGGTTGCTTTATGTTTAATGTAGTGACATTAACTAACGATATTGGTTGTTGGTTATTAGGGTAGGGGTTGGTTGATGCTTAATGTAGTGACATTAACTATGGAAAAAAATATGCAAGGAGAGTTGGCCATAATATACTTTACTGAGCCACTCTTCCTCATTTATGGGTTAGTGGCTTCAAGGAGTGGTAGGTTATTAGTATCAATCCTTATATTATTAGTTAAACATTTAACCATATAAAACTATAGATAAATAGGGTTTAGGGGTTAGAATTATAAGTGTTATATGGATGAGCATAGATTCATCTGAAAATGAGATCTACTAAGTTATAAAAGGGATCGAATTTTTCAAGGTACAAACTTTTTTTAGAGTGCAAAGTTGAGGAAGGACTTTAATTTATCTAATTTGACTCGACATGTTTTTTTTATAATATTTTATTATTTTTTAAAAGTGACATGTGTAAGGTCTAGAATGAGCACAGAAGGAGTTGCACATCCCCCCTAATGGATTGTAGAATGCACCTCTTCGGCACAATAAGGGGTTCATGATTATAAAGATGACATTATTAAGTGTTATTATGGTTTTAGTTCTAATGTTCATCATATAGTAGGAGATATAATGTTTAAGGGAAGATGATCATGGGTTAGGGTCTAGAGTTATACATGAGTTTGGATTAAGGGTTTCAATGATTACACATTATAAGTATAAGCTCAGTGTTACATAAATGTCCTTATAGTGATGTCTACAATCACAATTTGATTCATGAAATTGTATATTAAGACAATCAAAGTATCATATAAACTTTACTATGAATCCAAACTCAATTAAAAAAAAAATCTAAATACGGAACTTCATGATTTTAATTTCCTAGTTTATTTGTTTTCTCTCTTTATCTTAGTACTACATATCAAGTTAGTATAAAGGATGTTAAAACACATTGTCATAATCATTATGTGGATTCTTATGATTGTGTGTTATAAGAGTGGTATGGAAAATTTATTGGGAGTTGTCATTCAGGAAAATTGTCATATTTTAATTTACTTGAAGTTTGATGTATATCAATATACCTAGTAAAGCGCATCAATATATTTAGACTTTAATATGTCAATACAATAACATCTATTTGATATTTATCTCTCCAAAATGTTGATTTAACAAATTCTTTGAAGGTATTTAATGAATGGATATTACTACTATGTATTTATTGGAATTATATAGATTAATGTTAAGAAAGTTAACATGGTGTATGGATATAAATGGTGTGCATATGTCAATATATTGACATTAAGGGGTATTTTCTATGTGACCCCCATCCCATGGATCTTCAAATTTTCCATTTGAATACTACTAGTTATGAACATGAGTGTTTCTTATATTATTTGATTCAAACCTTCGCATTGATGTCGATTCATAGTCATAGGTTTGTTGGTTATGGTGTCTAATTCAAATCTCGACATTGATGACAATTTATAGCCATAGTTTCCTAATAATATGATTTGTTTATATATATATACTAGAGATTTCACCCAGCCTGGGCCACACCAACCCCTAACATGGCTATATTTTTTGGTGTCTCCTCCCAACTATGTCACCCCTAAGGGTATTGAACTCAAGTCTCCTTGTGAACGAATCCCACACCTTAACTGAGTGAGATAGCGAGAATTGAATTTAATATGGATGATTATAGTGGAGTTGGGACAATATGGTGCTCACATGACACGGGACTGAATCTTATCCACTACCACTATAACCTTTCAATGAACCCACAGATCTCCCAACCTTGGGCCACAGGTCAGTCTAAGTTTGAACCTATGACCTTCGTAGTCTTGAAAAATTGTGGTTTCCAATTGGTCTACACCCCAAGGGTATGTATGTATTATTATTATTATTATCACACCTAAGCTAGAAACCAATTTGGTGTATGAGACCCCTTTGTTTGTGGGACAAAGGACCCACATTTTTGTAACGATTTAGCTGCTAAAGAGTATAGATGTGTACATACCCTTACCCCCTCTAGATTTGAACCTATGACCTTGTAGCATGAAACAAATTTTCTTAACGGTTTGACCTACTCAGGTTGTATATCAACTATTGATATCATAATGAAGGTACATTAGAATTTTGTGTTTTCTAACCCCCCATCTTTCTTCCCTAGCTAGGATAGGTGGCACATTTTTTTGCATCTACATTTAGGAATAAATATGCATACATTTTTCATTGAACATATTATAACACTTTCATAAAGAGTAATGGTCTCCAGAACATAATCGATATGGATTTCCCATACCAAACAATGCAAGGTATAATTGGTGACCATGTATTAAGGAGAGTCCATGCTATTGACATAATGGGAATTATGTCCTGTTAATAGAAACCCTATCACCCTCACTCATATCACCCAACTATTTGAGATTCCCAATCTTTTAGGTTTTAAAATTTCATTAAGATGAACAAAATAATTGTCTTTGGAGGTGGAAATCTAGG
The DNA here is from genome assembly GCA_001517045.1 of Pseudotsuga menziesii. Lineage (NCBI taxonomy): Eukaryota > Viridiplantae > Streptophyta > Pinopsida > Pinales > Pinaceae > Pseudotsuga > Pseudotsuga menziesii. The sequence continues at coordinate 267,538 of LPNX010230690.1, forward strand.
TCATATTCGATTTATAAATTGGATGAGTTTCATGTAGATCAAACACTAGAGATACATTAATGGTGCATTAAAGATTGGGTAGTGGCCACCCTATCACCTATCCCTTAAAATCCTTGACCTATTTTTTCCCTATGCTATGACTCATCATCCCTAATCCATAATCCATTATAACCCTTATCATATATAATCCATAAAGATTCTAATATTAAATAATATTTATCATGTATGGGTCTAGACTGACTAGAAAAAGAGTGTAATTATATGGTACAATCTAAGGAGGTTATAGGTTCAAACCCCAATTAGCCCATGTCACATGATTTCAAGTTTTGTGGGTGCACCTAGGGGTATAGTTGTAGTGGATGAGAATCAACCCCATGTTACACAAGTACAAGCCCCACCCTACTTGTTGATTCCCCTAGTAAAAAATAACCTACAATGTATCCTGAATGACAACTCCCAATAAATTTTCCATACCACTCTTATAACACATAATCATAAGAATCCACATAATGATTATGACAATGTGTTTTAACAACCTAGTATACTAACTTGATATGTAGGAGTAAGATAAATAGAGAAAACAAATAAACTAGGAAATTATAATCATGAAGTTACTTATTTAGATTTTTGTTTTAATGTGAATATGGATTCATAGTAAAGTTTATGTGATAGCTTGATTGTCTCAATATACGATTTCATGAACCAAATTGTGATTGTATACATCACTATAAGGACATTTATGTAACACTAAGCTTATACTTATAATTTTTAATCATTGAAACCCTTAATCAAAATGCTATATAACTCTATACCCTATACCCTAACCCCTCATCATCTTCCCTTAAACATTATATCTCCTACTATATGATGAACATTAGAACTAAAACCATAATAATACCTAATCATGTCATCTTTATAATCACGAACCCCTTATTATAGAGCATCTTTATAATCATGAACCCCATTGGATTTCATATAATTATGGTATAGATATCATCCCTCCAACATAGATTTCTCAAATGAATTGGAGATCTCGGGTTTCTTTTAGTGGGATGAAATGTAAATTTTCACATTGGGTTCATCTTTGCAAATTATCATTACTTCATTACATTGAAAAATAACAATTTACATTATACAAAATCATTATTTAATTCTTAAATAGCATACCTCATACAATAACATACTTACGATCATACCATTAGACCTTATGGATAATCTTTGTTACTAATTTGGTCTCCATTAGTTTCTTGCAATTAGCATTTAGTAGGGGTATTGTACCTTGACAAGTGTTTTACAACCATCATTTATAATGGGAGGTTTGTACTCATGCCTAAGTTTGTAATTTGTAAGGAGGTATAAACTTGCACTTGATTTGTAATATCTAAACACCTAAGCATCCTTGTTTCTTGTGTTGATAAATTGTGTTAAGTACTTTCCTTTAATAATTATCAACTCAATTAGGGAGTAGTTACGTTCATCATTAGTTAGATAGAGATATGTTGAGGGTTTTATTTACCTCTAGACATCGTGTCAATCAATAATTCCCATCACAAAGAAACCACTATACATATATACATATGTGCCTTTCCTTTTTATATATATGCATTTTATATGAAAGTTTACACAATGATATTGAGTCTTTCAAGAAAATTGTCATATTTTAATTTACTAAGTTTGATGTATATCAATGTAAAGAGCATCGATATAGTTACACTTCAATATGTCAATACAATAACATATATTTGATATTATCTCACCAAAATGTCGATTTAACAAAATCTTTGAAGGTATTTAATGACTGGATCATATTGCTGCTACGTATTTATTGGAATTAGATAAATTAATGTTAAGAAAATAAACATGATGTATGGATATAAATGGTGTGCGTATGTCAATATATTGACATTAAGGGGTATTTGCTATGTGACCCTCATCCCTTGGACTTTCAAATTTTCCATTTGAAGACTATTAGCGATGAACAAAATTTTCCATTTGAAGACTATTAGTGATGAACATGAGTGTTGCTTATAGTCTTTAATTCAAACATTCACACTGATGTAAATTCATAGTTATAGGTTTGTTGCTTATGGTCTTTAATCCAAATCTTGGTATTGATGTCAATTTATAGCATGAGTGGGCCTAATGGTTAATAGCATGTGTTTCCTCTTAGGAGGTCATAGGTTCAATTCCAAAGGTGGTAGAGTATGTACACTTCTGTAGACTTTAACAGTTAAATCACTGCGCAGAGAGAGTCCCTTGTCCCACAAACAAGGGGGTCTCATACACCAAATTGGTGTCTCGTTTGGCGGTGACCTTAAAAATAGATTATTATTATTATTATTATTATTATTATAGCCTTAGATTCCTAATAATATGATTTGTTTATCGTTTTTTTCTTTTATTTTTAATATTTTTATAAATTTGAAAATAATTTGTATTTTAATCACTTGTATAACTATTTTTAATTGTGCATCCATTAATATCATGTCAACAAGAGTTAAATGCATCTTAATCTCTATCATTTAATTTTAAGAAAAAAAATTAAATTAATTTTAAAATAAAAATAAATGTAAGTAAATTTTGTTCTAAATAAGTAAAAAATATTATATCAGTATAAAGTGGTTTATATATATATATGGTTAATATTAAAAATTGTTAAATAACAAACTTTTATAAAGTAAGTGAACCTAAATAAGTTCAACTTATTTATTTTTGACATCAATATTTAATATGATTAACATATGAACCATTGTTAAAGTACTAAATTAGTTTAAAAATATCAAACTCAACAATAAAATCAATACAAATTTTCATAATAAAAAATTCAAATTTAAATTTTAAACTTAAATTATAAATAAAAATCAATCAAATTATAATTCCAAATATTAATTAAACAACTTATTTTATTTTACAAATAATAATACATAATCCAAAACTCATAACTCATACAATTTTAAAAAGGAAAATATATTCAATAATTAATTTAGAAATATTAAAGTATATTTATGTTTATTAATATGTTTATATGTTTAAAAGTTAATTTAAAAAACTATATTAAACTAAAAAGAAAAAGAGCATAATCAGAATAATCAACATCTAGCAAAAACACCATGCACAACACTGCTAAAACTTTCTTGGAACATGAAGCTTGGGTATCTTTGTCACCCTCTCAGGCTGCCCAAGGCATTAGATATTGAGAAATCTCATGGCGTCAAAAAAAGGTTGGGGGGGGGGGCAACAGTCCCCTCCCATTCAACTTCCAACGAACCAAGCATTGACCTAGTCGAATGCTCCATCTCCGCGGACCCAGTTTCTATCAAATCGGTACTAAAGAGGTTATTATCCTAGTGGGAGAGAAAGGAATTCTAGCATAGGCGAATCATTCGAAAAAAAATAAGGAAGCAGGGAGGAATACCACCCAAACATGCATCGACCACACAGAAGATAGGCCTTGCCTAAATATTCCAGCTGAAAGAATTAATGCCAAAGCTCAAAAATTGAAGGATCATTCTCTCATAGGAAAATTCATGGGATTTTGGCCAACTAAACAGGCCCTACACAGATGGGTAGCATCAAAATGGAAACCTAAAGCTCACTTTTATTTGCAACACGACTCAAAAGGGTTCTTTACCATCATCTTCCACCACCTGGATGATAAACCCAATGTATAAGAAGGAGACCCTTATTTCTTCAACGCGACGGGCCTTTATCTTAGAAATTGGACGGAACGATTCAACCTAGAAAAGGAGGATTTCTCATGGGAACTTGTTTGGATCCGAATGTACTCCCTACCACAAGAATATTGGGATGAGAAAACCCTTAAATAAATTGGTAACACCCTGAGAACCTATGTCAAATCTGTTGACTAGATAAAAATGAATAAGTACACTTCTTATGCTAGGATCTATGTCTATATGCATATTGTTAAATCCCTCCTAGATGCAATATTCTTAACACATGAAGATTTAGACTGGATCCAATTTTGTTATTACGAACATGTTCCCTTTCGATGCCACAAACTCCATGAGAATTTAAACATGTTTAGATATTTCCCGCTCAACAGAGCTATCATGGAAAATCAGAAAAATGAAGATCAAGATGTTGAAGGGTTCAAGAAAATTGGGAAAAAAGACGTAATAAGAGCAAAGTGATGTAAAAAATTCAATAATATGTCACCACCACCAACAATATATTTGCAACCCTAGATAATCAACTAGAAATCCTTACTGATGATGTGCTCATGGAAAATCTTGATCGAATCCCCTTGCATCAAGACCCTTTGCAATAGAAGATACCGGTGAAGAACAAGCCTAGACCAAGAAATCATCCTACCACCTCAGTTCCTCTTGACAATAGATTGGACCCTTTGATCAAACCTCCATCGGTTCCTTTGAATTTTTGGTGGATGTCAGACTAAATGAATCCACTGATGAGGATATGAGAGAACTAGATATAGCAGAACTTAACCTGCTCAGCATGGAGGACGTATGTACTCGGAAATAATTTGACTCTATTCCTGCATGACAAATACAAATTCTCCAAGAATATCTTGTCAAAGATAAATCCCAGAACAAACTTGGAGTCTACAACCCTCCATAAAAGGAAAAACAAAAAAATCAAAAGGATAACAGAAAGAGAGGCCAAAAAACATATCTACAGTAGTTAAGCAGGCTTGGAAATGCGCTGGTTGAATCATAGTCATATTCCCAACTAACGGAATTCTTCTCTACCTCCTCCCAATTTATCCAATCAATATCATCTCATGGAATGTCAAAGGCCTCAACGGATCCTCCAAGCACAGAATGTTAAAAAGAAAAATTCTACAAGACAAGCCCACTATCCTCTTTCTTCAAGAAACTAAGTGTTCTACCGATGCCCTTTCTAATATTTTCACTAGAATCTGGAAAGGGAGTCACATTATTTCCATAGATGGCAAAGGATACTATGGAGGTATTTCTATCACCTGGAATCCCTTGTATGTCTCTCTCAGTAACTTTGCCTCGACTACCCATTTTATCTCTGCTATATTTCATATAGTTGAAACCACTACCAGAGGCCATATCATAAATGTTTATGGGCCTCAATCCCCCAGTATTAAGATCCAACTCCGTAATTACCTTGATCGGTTTGTCTAGTAGTCTCCTGACTCTCCCATTCTAGTCGGAGGAGACTTCAATATGATCCTCAATATAGAGGAAAAGAAAGGAGGTATGAGATCCTTCTCCACAAAAGATTAGGCCTTCAAAGCCATCATATGTTGGAAAGAGGGATCAAGCTAAACTATCTTACCTATCTATGCAAAAAAAAATATATCAATAATAAGTACAAAAGAGAACAAGATAAAAGAGAACACCAGATATACGTGGTTCACCTAATTGGGCTATTCCATGGGAGGTAGTCTTCTATTATCTCGAGAATATCTCCTCAAGCTTACAAGAGAGCAATGCTAGAAAACCCTAATACAATATATAAAGATCAAGTTGTTGTTATGATGTGACTTCCTTGACCCTATTATATACCAAGAGATGAGGAGGAATTACTCACACATATTACATGTGGGATAATATAATTCTCCTAAATAACATCTCTTTATATAATGATGGATATCAAGAGTATACTTTACCATAATGAATATGGGATATAATGTATTACTCTTTTACATAATATTGTGGATATCTTTCGACATAATATAAAGACATTATTACCTTCCATGGAATATAAAATATTCCAACACTCCCCCTTAATAATGGTTGGGAGAAAATCCCACTAACAAAGGAAGGAAGGAATCATTACTGCTCCCCCTTAATGAAAAATTCCCTCATCCCAAGTAAAGATAGAAGATGCATATACTTCATTGCTGTAAAGGATTTGGTGAAGATATCGGCTTCTTGTTGCTCAGTAGGACAATACTCAAGAGAAAGAATACCATATGCGATGAGACCTTGAATGTAATGAGAATCAAGATCAATATGCTTTGTCTTGGAGTGATATATCATATTGTAAGCAAGTTGAATCACACCATGATTGTCACATTTCAACACAGTGGATGATTTTGGAACTAGGCCAAGCTCAGTGAGAACATGCCATAACCAAATTGCTTCTTTAGCTGCTTCTTTGGATGCTCTATACTCTTCTTCACATGATGATAAAAAAAGAGTCTTCAACTTTTTGTTGGACCAAGAAATCGGATCTTAAACAAGTTGAAATATATAACCAACAGTTAACCATCAATCAAAATTATCACCTTCCCAGTCAGAATATGTATAACGAGAAAGTAAAAATCTAGTACTACTCGAATAAAAAACACCATAATACGATGTCCCCTGTAAATATCTCAAAATCCTCTTGGGTTCCTACCAATGAATTTCTTGAGGCTACTGCATGAATCGTGAAACCATACTGACAGCAAAAGAGATATCTGGTCTATTTTGGGTTAACTATATCAAAATACCAACAAGCTAACGATAAAGAGTAGCATCAACAAGAGGAGTAGTACACTCAATAGTTAACTTTACACTAGATTGAAAAGGTGTAGGAGCAGGTTTACAATCACTCATGTGGAAACAAGCCAATAAATTTGTCGCATACTTCGGATGAGAGAGAAGAATACCATATTCCATATGCTAAATTTGAAGACCCAAGAAATAGTGCAATATAACGAGATCAGTCATTTCAAACTCATTTTGAAGTTCACTTTTCATATTTTGAATTAGAAGAAGTTGGCTTCCAATGATAATAATATCATCCATATATAAAACAATAACAATGATATTATCATCAACATGGTTAACATACAGGTTAGGATCAGATATACAACGCTTAAAACCACGATTCAACAAAAAAGTATAAATTTTATTATACCAAGCCCTAGGTTCTTATTTGAGACCATATAAAGACTTGTGTAATTTACATACTAAAGTTGATGATTAAACTTTAATAAAACCAGGAGGTTGTTGCATATAAATGTCTTCATTAAGATCACCATTTAAAATGGAACTTTTAACATCCATTTGGTGTATTTCCCATTTATAAGATGAAGCAATAGATAAAATGGTACTTATTGTATTCATTTTAGCAACAGTAGAAAAAGTTGCATTATAATCAATACCTCCAAGTTGATTAAAACCTTTTGCAACTAATCTAGCTTTGGGTTTTTCAATATACCCATCTAAAGTAAATTTAGTTTTATAAACCCATTTACAACCACCTAAATGTTTTCCTAAAGGAAGACGAACAAGAGACCAATTCTTGTTCTTCATAAGAGAATCATACTCCGCAGTCATAGCGTGTTCCCAATGATGTTTACCCATAGCTTGAGCATAAGTAGTAGGATCATAGGTGGCTAAAAATTTGGTCATGAGAGAAAAGTTATATCTAGTTCTTCGAGTATCAGAAGGGATTCCGATATCACTTCCTGCAAATTCAAGAGTTTTTCGAGACCAAACAGGATGTTTAGAAGAGACAAAAGTCACCTCGGGATATTCAAGACATTGAGGTGGAATGCTTGAAGAGGAGGAAGAAGGTGAACTAAGATCAGTCACAGAACTGGAAGGAGTAACCGAGATAGGAGTAACAGGTGATAAGGGAATATTCAGAGTAACACAAGAAATCGGGAAAAACATCATAAGCACCTATGCTTGCATGCCGCTTGTCCATCTTGGATGATGGACTCTACTGCATCGTAGATGCCCTCCCAAGTTTCGATTGTGACTTCAATTTTCTTATCCAGAACTTTGTCTATGATTAGAAAATCCCATGGTTTTTCTCCAATGTGTGCTTTCCAACCCGTCACATGCTCAAATGCCTTAATTATTGTAGTTACGGTGATCCTGCAGGATATGTAACTGTTGTTCAAATGAATTGTACAGTTGCTGAATTTCACTAAACCCTGTATATAGAATAATCATAGACTGATAACATTGATCATTTACCCTAGAAGCTAGGTGTTTTAATTCTTCAGCTGTAAATGTGGAAAATGATGAGGCGGTTGAAGATAGTTGTGATTCCTTGAGTTGTTGTTCTAGGGTAGCATTATGATTATCCTATTGCTGATTTAAGAGCTTTGAATTCTGAAGATGATGCTTGAGATGGTTAATATTCTTCTACAATTGTTTTTATTTGTCTTCATGCTCTTATTTGAGGAGATGAGTCTCCTTTTGATGACGTGACTCAGATGCTTCCATATCCTCTTTGGCTTTCTTCATTTCATATTCCTTGTTCATGAGATATTTGTTCAGTTGTGACAATGAATCATAATTTGCTCCTCCAAAAGCTCACATGGCAGATATTGTATCTAACACTCCTTGTTTAACATTAGGGGCATCAGTTCTCCAAACAACCTAATTAAGGGAAGGAACATATTTGAGTGTGCCTTAACTTGTCCTCTTTTCTTCTTTCTTCATTATTGCCTCATCTTTCTTGCTCCAAAAATATTTCCCTAAGGAAACAACAACATCTTCCCCAAAATATACCATCTCCTTTGAGGCTGAAAGGGTTTCCTTTTGAGGGGTGGTCGATGGCTCATATTGTGATTGAGAGATTGGGATTTCTACACTAATGGGAGAAATGTCAAGGGGGAAGTAGGGAAAATAGACATAATGGAAGAGGAAGAGTTGGGAATAGGGATATCAATTTGTGAAGAAAGAATTGTAGAGATGGTTGGGACTTCTACCTGGGAAAATGGAATATGCGAGGATGTGGGGGTAGCATGGGATGTATGGGGGATAGATGAAATAGGTGGAGAAAAAGGGGGGGGTAGGACTGGGAACTTCTACTAATATTGATGGGTCTCGAGAGGTTCCCTCAAGAATGGGCTTCAAATTCAAATGAGAAAAAGAAGACCGTGGAAATAAAGCATTAAAAAACCTCATGAAAACTGTGTATCGGGAATAGAAGATGTCATGGTGGTGAAAATGTTAACAAGGAATGAGGGATTCCAAGTTTCCTCCTCTAAGTCGTTGTGAATTTCATGCATCTCAATTTCAGGCTGAGGTGGAGGCTCAACCTGTTGGATCGGAGGGACTTGCAGAGGCACTTGTTCTTGAAGAACAAGTGGAGATATCTTTGTTGCTTGTTCCTCTCTAAGCAATTTCTGAGGAATGTGATCTATTTGAGCAATTGGTGCTTCATGTAATTTTTCTTGCTGGGTAACATGATGAGTTCTCTATTTATTAGGATGAGGTTCATCCTCTTATACATGTGTCTAGAGCTGAGAACTGAGCTTGACTAGACCCTGTTTAAATACTTCCCCTCTATGCAGAGCTTCCATCTCTTGTGAAGAGTGAGTGCTCTCAAAGGCTTCTATGAAACATTTTCCATTATATTTGTACTGGGAGGCTGAGGAAGAAGAAGAAATTGTTGCTGCATGTTGTCTTGCTTCTTTTTCCATGTTTTCCCTAGGAACCTTTTCTTCTGCGTCAAAATTTAATTCCCTAAAGTGAAAGGTAGAATACTTCAAATATTTTTTATACTTAAAAACATGCACCTTTACTTCTGGATCAGTGATATTATCCAGTGCTTGATGAAAATCGACAGCTTCCCTATACATGAAGTTATCTAGTAGATCCTCATGTGTGTAGTGAAACTTAGCCCGTTCTTGAGCAAAGAGGCTAGCGAGATAAGCTTTAGGATCGTGCATTATTTTGGGGGCTTCTCCTAGGTTCATAATCAATATATCCTTACCCAACACAGCTGCATGAATAGAATTTTGTAGGACCAAAGAATCCAAATTCAGTGGGAACTTAGGCCAACCCTTCCTTTTTTTCTTGGCCAATTTAGGGAAGGCTCCATCAATGACCGTCTAAAAGGAAAATTCCTACAAAACCATGCATTATAGGAAAATTATCGATAATAAATGGACCGTTTTGTTTCCCCAAATTATGAAGTAGGAGAAATATTCCCCAACATACCAATCCCCATGTAAAGTAATCAATTCCCTATCTCTTTGTGAAAACATCAGAACGTCGACCTTGAAGATATTATGATACATAGACCCTAAGAAAAGGTCGCAATTGTCATATACCCAAAGAACAAAGTTGTCCTCCCACATTTTAGAAAAATATATGTGGACAGGAAGAGAATCCTTCTTCCAATTCCAAACCAGAGAGGGAAATGCATAAGTGGCACAAAAAACATCCATTATGTATGTTGACATGAAAAATTGGGGTTTTCTGTTTGTCACGGTCTTCATATATTTATCAATCTCTTTCTACAAGTTTACAGATAAAACATGAGTCCAATTGAAAGAATCACCTGTGAGTAGAATGTGGTGAGCTGCCAGCACCCATTCGGCTTTGAATAATGAGCAATTTTATTCACCATATAACCAGCAGAACATGGCTGCAAGAAACTAATATGGTTCCCTAAACCATGAAATAGGGTAATATTTACCTGGTTGAGGGATAAACAAAGTAGGATTCTTCATAATTAAAGCAGGAGATTGCTTCATCCAGGTACTTATGCCTCAGGAGTTGTTTTAGGGGTCCAAGTGCGTAAGCCTTGGAAAACGTATTAGGGCTGAAAGCAGCCTGAAAAGTACCAATGCGGTCATTGAACACATGGTCCCTAAGGTTAGCATGGTCCAGTACCCACTTCACCAGGTCCGTGTAAGGCAAAAACGGTGGCCTAGAGGAAATAAGATGGAGCTGTGAGCTCCGAATGTTGATAAAAGCACGTTGGTCATGAGGAACAATCGATAGCTCATCATTATCAAATATAGAGTATATCATTGACCAGTCCAAATGCAGGTTTTCAGAAATACACCCACTAGTGTCAATGAATATTTCGGCATTTGGGTCTTTGGACTTCTTCTCTTGTAGAGCTATCTTCGATCTTGTGTTTTTGGGTACAGGATATGCCATTTCTGCTTGAAATTTGGCAACCATGGTAAAAAAATCACTACAGTGTTAAAATAATAGAATAAGTGGTTATGAAAAGCTAACTTACCGATATAAAATTTTGAAAACCTGGGAAACTTTGAGCTTAAGCGAGAGAAAAACACAGTAAAAATCCAAAAGCACAGTAAAAACACAGGTGAAAATAGTAAAAAAAATCATGAATTGAACAGACTAAATAGCCAAAGTCTCAACATCAAAATAGATCTAGACCGTAGATCTAGCATAAATAAATGACTGAGATGAAGGAACGAAACTCAAAAAATCGGAAGTAAAAGTTTCAAAAAGTTTGGATTTTGGCATTTCCTCCTTCCATATTCCGCACAACAGAAAGAGAAAGTTAGAAAAAGATTTATTTGAATGAAAAACATATCGAATTTCTGCATTCTGCATTCTACATGGGTGGAAAACAAAAAGCAGACGCAAACAAGAAATTGTGAAGAAAAATATTGAAGTTTTATTTCCAGATTCCGCATGGGAGTCGAAAAAATAAGAAAGCAAAAAATGCGACAAAGGACGTTTCCAGCTTCTGCACTCTACATAGTGGAAAGCAAAAGTCGAAAGGGATAAAAGGTTTTATTGCAAACATGTGAGTCCCGATTTCCACATTCCGCATATCGGAATGCACAAGTCAGCAAGACGACCCTTTTATTAAACAAAATTTGACAATTTCGCAGTCCGCACTAGTGGAAGGCGAAAGTCCGAAACAATTTCCCCAATGACTTGAAAAAATAGGTTCCCACATTTCGCATAGTGGAAAGCGGATTACAGAAGGAGGAAGCACCCCAAAATGATACTTACGAAGAAAAGGTGCTTTCGAACCCCACAAAATCCCCAAAAACAGGGTAATGAGGAAATTTTATTAATTCAAAACATCATACTTACAGCTTGATAGTTCCTAGGAGGAAATTATGGCTTGAAAAACCAGTTAAAATTTTAATGGGGGCTCCCATTTTGATGACTCAAAATGGGATCTTTGCAGCCAACAACAAATAGTAGGGTTAGCATCCTTACATCAGGATTCTAGGCCTCTGATGTTCTATGCGGTCGAGGGTATAAGACCTACCATATATGACTGGAGTACATCTTTGTTGAGCAACATGAAGCAACAACAAACTGATTGCAAAGTATGTAGGACAAGGAACTTTTGGGTTCGCCAATATACTCAATACGTTTTTCTTTGTGTGGGTACCAAGCCTTATCCCAAGAGTTCATATTCGTCCACATGGTCTATGGGATCCAACCTAAACTCATTGGGAGGGTGTGATGCAATGACTAAAGGGAGGACATGTAGCTACACCCTTCCCATCTGAATTTTACCACTGGTGGCGTAGAAAGATCATGACCATAGATGACTATACCTATGAAGGGATATACTTATGTGGTGATCTAGACATGACCACAACATAGGGTGCTACATATGGAGACATAGGTAAATGATCCCCAATTCATTTTTATTTTCTGAATTATTTGATTTTTCGGTATTTTTTGATATAATGAAATAAAAAAACATGTTTTTGGTGTTTTCACATACTAATACTGATCATGCACATGCAAATGTGGGTCCTAGACAGTCGGATGGCTTCCCTCGACACCATCGGAGGGTACAAGGTGATCATATATAGGGTGCAGACGTGGAGCGTAAGCTCTAGAGCATACACACAAAATTTATCCATTTGACACACATGGAGCATATGGTGCAAGTCGAGGAATTTCCCGAGACAATGTAGAGGAAGGTAATAGGATTACCCCGTGCGTGGGTTTGATTATTCAAACGATTGGCCATTTTATTTGTTTATTTTCATGATCAACACCCTGGTCTACAGGCATAGAGGACTAGATATTCATTTTGTATTAACCGTGTAGTGTTTTTTGGTGGCTTAAAGCCCTAATTTTGTACCATGACATTATGCATTATGACACCATTTTGGACTCCATTTTGAAATGAAAATCTTATAGTGATCAGTTTATTATATTTACATGTGTATTTTAAATGTGAATGTGATTCGTATGTTTCATTATTGATGTAACAAATTCCAATCTAAAACGTAATTTGCATAAGAATCAATATTCATAATATATTCAGATCTCTAATTTGATACACTCCATTTAAATGTGATACCACTAACTATGAGTCAATACGTACCTCAAGGGATCGGATACCATGAGAGATGGAATCACGTAGTAGCTCAATCATGACACTATATTTAGAAACATTGTTGGATGATGGTTGGATACATACACCCCCTAAATACACAACATGACCCATAGACGTATAGATAACCCAAGTAGCTGAAGCTGATTTATGGGTGTGGTGGCTAGCACCACCAACATATCATACATATATCAAAGACTCCATCGAAATATTCCATAATAAATGGAAGCATGTCAATAAAACAAATCACTACAAGGGGACCAAAACTAAACTATGCAATTGTACATTAATATACAAAATATCAGCCTCGACAGAAAATTATGCACATTACTTTTTAATATAGAGCCCATTTCTAGGCTCCACCAAGGATTCCCCTTCATAATACACTAACTCGTAAGCCCCCTTATCTAATAATCATTTAACCATGTAAGGCCCATTCCACATGGGGTTTAACTTACCCGCCCCTAATGATTCACTAGCTTAGTCATATAGAAGAACCAAGTCACCTTCACTAAACTTCCAGGGATAGACAGACTTATCATACTGAGCCTTAACGCAGCATTTTTTCACTTCAAGAGACATCAAGGCATCCCGACGCTGCTCATCAAAGTGCTATAAATGGACCAGGCATTCTTCCAAGTCAAAAGTCTCTGGTAAGAGTTATACAACTAGCTTCAAATAAGGAATATTGCATTCAATTGGCAATATTGAATCCACCCCATGTACGAACTGATATGGAGAAAATCCAGTGGTAGTCTTAATGGCGGTTTGGTAGGCCCACAAATTAGGGTAAAGCATAACATTCCAATTATTCTTTCTTTTTCAACGGTTCTTTGCAAAATGAAATTAAAGGATTTGTTTACAGGTTTGACCTATCCATTCACTTGAGGATAATAAGAAGAGGAATACTCTTGCTTATATTCTAGTTTGGAAGATAACTCATCCATCATAATATTTTGAAAGTGCATGCCATGGTCCGTGATAAGTTCTCTCGGGATACCAAATCGAGTAATGATCTGATTGAACACGAAGTGGGCAGCCATCTCACCATCAGATTTGATAGTAGGAATAGCTTCTTCCCATTTCATCAATTAATCCACAACCATAATAATGTGATGGTGCCCTTGAACTGAGACTAGGTTGCAATCCATAAAATCAACCCCCCACCTGGTGAAGGGACCGACAATGATAATAGGGAGCAATGGGGACGGATGAAAATGAATGTTCTGTGCAAACACTTGGAAAGGGTGGCACCACCTAACCGCATTAACACAATCCTTAAAGATCGACACCCAGTAATAACCCTCTCTCAATATTTTTTGCGTTGTAGCAAGCCCAGATAAATGACCACCACATGCCCCACCATGGAAATCATTAAGAATAGCCTCAACCTCCACATGATTCAAACATCGATGCAAAATGGAATCCACTCCATGACGATACAAAGTGTCATCGATAATGAGGTAGTTCTTAGCAACATGTAGTAAACATCAATGCTCATCCTATGAGAGGTGAGGATGGACCCTCAAAGTCTATAAATAAATGATAATATCACCATACCAAGGGTCAATAGTCGAGATGACGAAGATATTCTTTTCAATAAAAGAATCTTCATGAACTTTAACTTTTTCCAAACTATGAAAATTTTACATGAACTCTGCAAAGACCAATGATTTATTCAATTTTGCTTAAACAAATTTGAGATTGATCTCTTGAAAGATAACAATCCATTTATTATAATTCCCCTATCATCCGTCTGGTGAGGATGAACTAAAATGGATTGATATGATCCACAACCAAATTATGGTGAAGGAGTATATAATGTCTCAACCATTGAACCACATGAACGATCACTAAAGCTAAATTCTCAACATGGCTATAACGAAGTTCAACATCGATTACATTCTGGATAAGATAATAGACAACATGCTCTTGGATCTCGTCGTCCTCTTGAACCAAAACCATCCCAATCGTCTCTTGAGACGTAACCACATACAACAAGAAATTATGCATGTAGTTGGGTGGACTAAGAACAGGGGTCGATGCCAAGTATTTCTTCAATGCATCAAAATACTCCTGGGCTCACTCATCCTAGATAAAAGGAGTCTCTTTCTTCAAAATGTGCATGAAACCCTTGGTCAAATTGGAAAAATTGACAACAAAGCTCCGTAATAAGTTAGCCATCCCTTGCAAACTCTGATGGTGTCTAATAGTGTGTGGCAGAGACAATCGAAGTATTTCCTCAACCTTAGTAGGATTGACCCTAATCCCCTCATTAGAAATGATGAGTCCCAATAACCGAACTACTTTCATGCAAAAGATGGACTCCTAAGGATTCAAATGAATTTGATAATGACGACATCTTTCGAAAACCAAGCACAAATGGCCTGGATGATCCACTCTAAAATGAGAGTGAGAAGCTAAATCATCTAGATAGACTTCACTAATTCGCTTAAGATCATAAAAAGAAAAGGTCATTTCCTATTGAAACATAGCTCCATAATTTTTAAGGCTGAAGGGAATTTTCATGTATGCAAAAGTAGCCCAAGTACAAATGTAAGTTGTCTTTCTTTTGTATCTTGAAAAACCATGCATGAATGAAAATACCTTGCCTCCTACACACTCATCCAAAATATTATCAATGAACAGTGTGGGAAATTTATCTTTAGGACAGGCTTTGTTCAGGTCTCTAAAGTCAGTTATAGCCGGATAGTTCCATGCTTCTTATCAACTGAAATAGGATTGGATACCCATTCATTCAACGGAACTGGATAGATAAATCTATCCTTGAGCAACTTCTCTATCTTTTCCTTAATGGCAGGCTCCTTATGGGGATTCATTGCACGTAAACACTTTCGAACATGCCTAGCATCAAGGTAAGTTTAATCTCATGCTGACAATATGAGGGTCTATTTCTGGCATATCATCATACAAATAAGAAAAGACATCACAAAAGTATTTGAAAAACTTAGTGTATGCCTCAATCCCATAGGGAGAACAATCTGCCCCAATGTAAATGTTCTCAACCTTACCAGGAGTCCAAGAAATGTTGATAGGGATTGTAGGTGAAAAATTAGCCATGTTCCCTTCGGCATATATACCATGAGAACTTAATGGGATCACGGTACTACCAACCTTCTTGCTAAGGGTCATCAAAAATTCATCACACTCGACTTGTTCAAGCTCTGGGAGGAATTAAGAACGATGGTGCAAATATTGCCAAGGTTGTTCCAAACCATTCATGGCTTCAAGAATCACTTCATATGAAGGAAAAACATCATCAAAGTAATCATGTGAGTGTGATGACAGAACTACCCAAGCAGGAAGTGCGAAAGTGTCCTCCTCCTCCATCCATGAAGAGGAAGTAATAGGATCTATAACAGGATGAAGAGTAGCTTGATAATCAATATCCACTAAATACAACGACATCTCCATCTTGGTAGGTCTAGGATCCTCATCCGAAGTTCCCGGAGAAGAGAGAGTCCAAGGGTCCTCCATATACATAGTGTGAAATGGGACCAAGCTCAATGATGACGATTCAATACCAAGAATGGAACCTATAGCCATGATTCATGCATAAATATTAAAAGATCCATCAAAGACGGATACATTCCTACACCAACATTCTCACTTGCTGGCTGAGAATTATCAATAACCGGGATAGTATATCCTAACGATGCTGAAAAATGGGAATTATAAAATGATTATTTCTTGATCGTGTCAATCCTATTTTTGGAAGGGAATCAAATCATATGGAATATGGAAGACACAACCACTCTCATAATGTAAATCCAGTTACATCCTAGTAAAAGGTTGTAATCGAGGGGTGCATCAACCACCTTGACCTCAAAGGACACAGTTTTCCCTCCCAATACACCTAAAGAGAAGGAAGAATGCCATGTGGCTAAAAAGAATGTCCATCAAAGGAAGTCAACATGGTCCCAAATTTTTACAATGGGGGTGAACCGAGACCTTTCCAACAGGTTAGAGACATCACAGAGGCCGCATTTCCTTCATTAATTGCCGCACGTCTGATCGTGTTGTTCATACACTCCACATGGACTATAAAATCCACATGGTAAGGAAAGTGAAGCTCGACCTCATGGGTTTCAAATATAATCACTATGGAAGGATGAGAATCAAGCATCCTAAAAGCTGTCAATAAATCCTTTCTCTGCGAAGGTAAATTCTAAAATACTTCGAGAGTTGACCCAAATCCTCGACAATAGAATAGTGTTGGATGGCTTGAGCATTAAGATTTTTCCCTGAGCACTTTAGGAATCCTTTAGGAATGTGAGTTATACCTTCAGGATTGTCAATATGTAAAGGAACCTCGGGAGGTGTAGGCTCTTTCCCTACATCGGTTTGTGGCGAACCATAATATTTAACACGTGTCACAACATTAGCGGTTGCCATAATGTTGATACAATCGTAGACACCTTCAATGCTCGACAGGTTTTGATGCCCACCAGAAGCACCTCTGTAGTCCACATTCATCAAATTCATATTCTGATTATATAGTAAAGGATTCATTAACACATTTGGGCTCTGTGAAATGAATTTCAAGGATTCATCAATACAAGGGAACAAGTAAGTAGGTGATCTCCCCCATAGAGTTTGCAAGGGAACTTGACCTTGCGTTTATAATTCTTGCCCCCCCCCCAGCATCACCATTGTTCTTGTCATCATCAGTATTCTCTTTCATATTCCCACCTCTACGATTATTTCTTCCCATCTTCTTGTTTCGTTTGAGCTATTGGTTAACCTTCTGGTTCGACATATGTACTTAGAGCACATCTTCCATTTGGGTGGGATTAAACGAAGTCATATCTTGTCCGATGGCAGACTGATTAATAGACAAATTTCTCATTTGATTTGTAGCTTGGTCTATGACTTTAGTACTCACGGAGCCAACAATGCCATAATCATGTGGCCCAGGTTTAAACTTCGGCTCGAAGTTAGATTGCAGAATGTTAGGTATAATTTCATACAAGATCCCAAACTAAGCATAAATCAAGTCTAGTTGTTGAGCTCAGAAAATAGCTTGTTCCACATTCATAAATATGGATGTTGAAACATCCTTCACAATATAGCGTAATAATGAATTGAGGAACTATTCCAATAGAAACATAGGAAAAATGTTGGCCTTAAGTAACCTCTTTCATCTACGCCACTCTTGAATATGATCAGAAATGTGTGTGGATTTGTCTTACCGAAATGTCAACAAGAGTTCAGTACCAACATTGTAACGTACTGGTAGTTGAAATTGGTGCAAGAAGGTGATGGCTATATCATTAAAGGTCTTCTATGTGGCCCCAGGAAACTCTATATATCATTTCGTCGTAGGTCTCGTGAGGGTGTGTTGAAATAGGCATAAGGGAACTGAATCATGATTCAAAGAATTGGAAGAGCACTATAGGTGGAAAGTGCTAACATGCTCTCTAGGATCCTCACCATTTTTACCTTCAAACTTTGGAATATCCAAAGGAAGCTTTGCGGGAACAACCAACCGCATTGGATCATGACAAACCAAATATTTGATCAACTTCGACAAAATAGGAATATTCAAAGTAACTAGGAAAGGGAGCCTAGGTTTTTCCATTTGGTTCCATGCTCTGTGACAAGATTTATTCACATAGGGTTGATTGTTGTAAAGACCATTACCTTGTCCAGTCTGATAGCACCCTCTTCCTTCTTGACCCATAAAAGGATACATGGGAATATTATAGTTTGGAACACCTTGAGACTGGGGTGCTACATAACCATAATTATAATACTGATACAAGGGTTGTCCTTGGGACATATAAGGAGGCACATAATCTCCCGATATAGCAAGACCGTCAGATGAGGGAATAACATGGCTAGAGGCAGTACTCCATCCCAAAGGACTATGCAGGTTATAATTAGGGTGTGTCATGAGAAACACATTCGAAGGAACAGGTGAAGAAGACAATGGAACATATGAAGGAATATATGATGTACCTCCAATGTTCACATGTCTAGGGTCACCTCCCCGAGAAGGAATCCCATTATTATGCTTAGAATAAGGGTATGAGAATACTCCCACATAGGGTGTGGAAGGTGAAATATAACCACTACCAAACATATCAAGATGGAAAGGGATGGCAGTGCCCCCAGGAATAACACTAGGACCAACACCAAGATCGATGGAAGATGACACTGTAAACTATCAATCATATCTCGAATGCCAAATATAAAAGGCCCAGAGCTAGAGGGAACATGGTTAGTCTCACCATTTAAACAACATGAGGAAGACCTCCCATAAGCAGCTACGAAGTCTAACATATGGACTTGTGAATTAAAATAAGTGCCTCCCCCATTAGGGTTGGTTCCAATCAGATTCCCAGTTCTACTAAATGTCACATTCCCCATTCCAGATGATGGAGAAGGAGGGACCTCCGGGGTCTCAGATGTATGATGCATGATGACACTGGTGTGTGCATAAAATTGTTTATGCCTATGCCTAGAATTCATAGTCCTCTTTCGAGGAGGATTAGTATATCCCCAAGGAAAAATCCCTGCTAGACGGCGAGAATGGTGGGGTGCCGAACATGGCTCCATGATACTCCACAAAAGTAAACAGACTCAACCAATAATGAACCCTAAATAAATCTAGTGCATAAAGAGCACACTCCTAAGAAAATATAAGCCAGATGAAAGCAAGCCAAGGGGAGGATAAATGACTTCCTGAATGTAGCAAGTATGTCTCTCCTAGGAGAGGCCTGAAACTCCCATACTCTACAAGTGAAGGTGTGTAACCAATTATAGTTTCCCTCAGCTTCAACGTGTAAAGCGATTGTGTTTTACAAGCCATACCTAGCCAGGACACTCACAGAATAACCTCTACAAGTACCCCCTATAATACCTAGGTAAGGAAACTAAGGTCACCCCAATATAACCTATGCTTAGGCATAGAGTCATAGGAGAGATATACCGTATGGGTAGGATAACAAATCCCAAAGCTTGAAAGCATGAAAGGTACCTCAAAATCCCCCAGATATGAATAATATCCTGGAAATATATCTTGCATAGCATAGAGTGTGGAAAGGGGATATCCTCACCACAAACGTCTACATGGCCTCATGATTAACTTCTATGTAAGAGAATCCTCCTAAGAACACTAATTATACCAAGGATTTATCTCTTTCACCTGTATAGACACCTAAAATGTTTTGTTTAGTAGTCTTGGACAAATTTACTCACAACTACCTATTCCAAGACTCTAAAACCTAAGATTGTTGATGCACCACTATCAAATAAAAAGTGTAATTCATTTTAAACTAAGCATTGATTTTAAGGCTGTGATTACTCAAAGGAAATGGTCGTGTAACTAGTGACTTTATGACTCATCAGTAAAGTAAATATGCACACCTAACAATCGGTGCCAAGTGCAATTCGTGTTGAATGAAAAAAGGGTATGCCACTATATGAAATACATGAATTTTCCTTCAAATGTATATGCAACCATTCCTATATTAAATCTTCATTACTATAAAACTAAGCAAAACCTAATGCAAGTACTAATTCCATGCAAATGCATCGTGCATAAACATGCGAAAGATCAAATATTTTTGTATTTTTTGTAATAAATGATATGTAGATGCAATAAAAAAGAATCTATAACTCCTAGTCCATGTAACAAGTATCATACACAATCCAAGCAATATATTGAGCTAAAAAAGGTCTAATGCACTAATACCAAAATAAAAAAGAAGAAGAATGACAAGAACAACTTTTACCTAAAAATAAAATTAAAAAAAGGTCTCTAGTCAGAAACAGAGGTCGTAGATAGATACCAAAAGCATTCAAGAAGACTCAGAGACATTCAAAACCCACCCAACATCTCTCAAACATCAAAGTCACACTCAAAAGAGGGGCATACGTGACTGTTCACAAGAAAATCGGGGGTATACATGACTGTTCAGGAAAACACCGCTTGTTTACACCAGTGATACATCTATGACCCATGTGCAACAAGAGAAAGGAGGTAAAAGGATAGGCTAAGACTCAAATTACTTCAACCAGACACCAATGGGATAACATACTTCTGAACCCAACATAGAAACACGGAGAAACATAGAGAAATTCAAGCACATTGTGCACCCAAACCCCAAAGAAAAACAAGGAAGATCCCCAATAGAGTTACCAATTCTATTATAGAGAGAAACTTCCTATGGCTTGTGGTAGACCACATCAAATTGAATGACACTAGAAATCAATCCACTTCAATATGTAAGAGAGATAAATGTTGGTAACACTAAGCGATACTGAACATACCTTATTGCAGATGGTTGTAGTAGATCCTCGTTGCACTTTTCAACCATGCTTGTACCTACATTTCATCTTCAACAACAACGAAACAAACAATCATGATATATGTTAAGTATTAGTCCTACTTTAGCATGTATAAATCAAACATGTATAATAAAATAAAACTAAATCCATGAATAATAATATTCATATTCATACACATGTAATGGACAAGAAATGGATATTTCTATTAATAATGAACATAGATAACAATGACAAACTCTTCCACCACCTCGTCAAAATGGAGAAACCAAGTCCTCCACCACTTCAATCCTCCATCTCAATGGAAATCTTACAAGACAATGGAAAGCTTGGGAAGAGAAACAATGTGTGCTCAACAGGACAAAGGGATGTAGACTCAAGCATGTATGAATGGGGCAACAATATTGTCACGTACCCATAAACTTAGACAGATCAATCAGTGCAGAGTAGAGAAAATTTTTCTCCTCTTAAGTTGTTCAATCATACAAATGAGCTAAAATCATTTATTATTTCCCTTAACCAATCCCAAGAATTATTATATTGAAAATACAACCATTCTTAAAATACATCTTGTGTTTCCTTTTAATTTCCAATAGGATCCTTAAATAACATGCATACTTCATTATAGCCACCATAAGCCATCATAAATATTCGTTATAATTAATTTCATTGTCTCCTCATGTTCTCATGTGAGTAGGGTATTGTTTAGAAATAAAAGGAATTAAATTACCCCTAAGTTAATAAGTGTAGATCATAATTAAAGGAGGTAAGGACTTTTTCTCTCAAATTTTTAAGGAATACCAAAGACCGTGTAAACACTTTTTAATGACTAAACACTTTTTAATGACTTTTAAGACAAAATATGATGGTTTGTAACTGAATTCCTTTTGGTATACCATTGAACTGATGATGATACTAGATAAAATCTATTAGGATCCCAAGGATTACTCATATTTTACCCTTCCCCTTAGTGTATTTGTCCCCAAACGTTCTTAGTCGTGTCTAGTTTCCAATCTCCCAACTCTATGAATCACATCCATAATTTTTCATACAGTTAGAATGGGTACTTATAGTTCCATTTTACTTACAGTCTCTGTTTTTGGGTCAAGGTAGAAAGGGGATGTTACGAATCCACTATAGTTTCCTTGCTCTCATATGTTCTCCTCCTCCAATGTATCCAAGAGGCTCAATATATAGCCCTTCAATAGGAAATGAAGGGTCCAGTCAGAGTTTTTCCAAGTATATGGAATTCCAAGAGTCAAGTTATTCAGGACTCATTCAGGAAAACTCCAAATATTTTATTTTTATGCACATTTTCCACTATACACGGGCTACAGTGAAGAAAGCTGCATGTACACACGAATTTTAAGCTAAAACTCGTGTATGGCAATAAACAAGTGTTTTTTAAGGGATTTATTGAATCATCAAAGTATATTTTTAGCAAAGGGGGTCCAAGGAGTTTGTAGAGGGACATGGAAGGCCATAAGAGTGTGATCTACCAAGTGTGGTAAAATAATCTATAACAAATTCCATCAACCAACATCTTGGATGATCCTTCCTTTCGTAATTATGACATTAAGTCTCGAGATCAACACTTAAAGAAATCCTTCCTTTCGGAATTACGAGATCAAGTCTAACAAGATAAACATTTAATACGATCCTTCCTTTCAAAATTACAAGATCAAGTCTAACAATATCAACATTTAAGGCGATCCTTCCTTTTTAAATTACGGGATCGATTCTAACAAGATCAACATTTAAGATGATCCTTCCTTTCGAAACTACGGGATCAAGTCTAAGGATGATAAATCCCAACTGAGATACCTACTGTGATCAGGATATCATAGTATCATCAATACTACTCCCCCTTTCGAGGGAATTCCTTACAGACAACACTTAGCTTGTCTCAGAAGTGTTCAAAGTTTACACGAGACAGAGTTTAGTCAACACATTTGCAACATGCTCATCTATGCTCACATCTTGGAGCTTTATATCTCCCTTTTGCACCATGTCCCAAATGTAAAAGTATCGGATTTCTATGTGTTTTGTCTTAGCATGGAGCATGGGGTTCTATGTCTTTTTCATGAATCTTTCGTTATGACATAGAATAACAGTAGCATCCATATCCAAATCGAATAGATATTACAATAACTTCTGAAGCCATATGGCTTCACAACTATCAGAACAAGCATTAGAGGAAATTTCAACTCAAAATGGGCCTTTTAACTTTTAGTCAAATTCCATGTCATCATGTGTTATCCAATGAAATTGCTTTAAATTTGAAGTACCGTATAGGTCTTAAACACTTTTTTAATATAAATTTGGGGATAGGTATCATAAAAAAAAATACTGTTTTTGTTTGTATTTTTTACATATCTCCCTGTGTTTTTACTCAAATTTCGATTGGGAGAGCTCGTTGGATGCGGAATTAAATTCTGCATCCAACGAGTACCCACTCGACATACTTTTGACGGACTCTGCTACTCCAAAAACAAGAAATACCTGAAAAAATGGAATGATGATGTATGATGATGTATTTCATTCCGTTTTTCAGGTATTTCTTGTTTTTGGGGTAGCGGGGTCCGTCAAAAAGATTGTCGAGTGGGTACTCGTTGGATGCAGAATTTAATTCCGCATCCAACGAGCTATCCCAATCGAAATTTGAGTAAAAACACGGGGAGATATGTCAAAAATACAAACAAAAAAGTAGTTTTTTTCTTTTCTTCCTCCAAAATTAATAAATATTATTTTATTATTTTAACTATTATTTTATTAGTTCATTTTAGGAGGCCCATTTTGAGTTGAAATTTTCTCTAAGGCTGCAATTTATTTCTCTTTTGTAGTGTTGAGGGAAACACTGGAGTGCTTCCTTCTTAGCCATGAGATCATGGATGAACCCAGACTAAACATCATCCTGAAGTGCTCTTTCTATCTGAGACACTTCCTGCCCAATCTGAATTTGTATAACCATACAGTTTGAAGTCAAGATATCTAGTATAATTGAGACCATAGTCTACCATAGCTTTCAAGTGCCTATCACATGCTTTTCATATACCAGGTGAACATGTCTAGGCTCAACCAAATGTTGACTCATGGTGTTCATATAAAATCATATATCTCGTCAGATATTTGTTAGATACATCAATGAGCCAATTATCTATCTGTATAGTGTCACATCCAGTCATTTTGACGAAGCATCAACCAACAACTTCAGGTGTGTATCCATTGGTGTGGCCATGGATTTACATTCCAACATGTCAAACCTTTTGAATATTTCTACTGCATACTTCCCTTGGTTAAGGAATATTCCTTCTGGGCTCTGCCATACTTCATGACCTAGAAAATAATGCATCAATCCAAGGTCTTTCATCTCAATTTTTTCAATGAGCTTCTTCTTACACTATGATATTTGCTTCTCATTTCCTGTCAGGAATAATTCATCCACATACAACAATAATATGACAGGCTCATCATCCATAACCTTGAAGTAAAGGTTAGGATCATCCTTACTTTTGGTAAATCCCAAGCTTGTTAGAAAACTATGGATTATTCCATAACAAACTCTTGGAGCTTAATTCAAGCCCTATAGATCCTTCTTCAACTTACAAACATGTGTCCTTCTCTCTTCAAATTCAAAAACTTTTGGTTGTTCTATGTACACTTCTACTTCAATAACACCATTTAGGAAGGTTGATTTCACATCCATCTGGTGTAACTTCCATTTCATTTTCAGATGCAAGTGGCATGATGGTTCTGATAGAAGTGTACCTTGCTACAATAGAAAATGTCTCTTCATAATTGATTCCTTCCTTTAGATAATCCATGGGCCACAAATCTGGATTGTATTTCTCAAGACTTCCATCATATGTATGTTTTATCTTGTAAATACATTTGGAATATATCATACTTTTACCTTATGGTTTGGGAACATCTTCCCAAATATCATTCTTCTTTATGGATTGGTATTCTTTGGTCATGACTTTTGTTATTGTTTCGAACATAACTTACTTGATTAGGATATTTATCTGAAAGAATGACAAGTATAACAAGATGCATAAGATACAATAGATACACAAGACACAAATATTTTCACCGAGGAAACCATCGAGGAGAAAACCCCACAATTTTTTTTGGAATAGTTCAGTCACAAAGATTGTATCATAAGATGAACAAACCCAGTAATAAGAAGTATTTTGCATCTATCTATCTATCCTCCTTATCTTTCTCTCTCTACTCATGCGAACTTGAGTGAGTGCAAGTGTATATAAATGAGGGAGGGAGCCTCCCTATTTATACCTTGCAAGTGAGTGACCTAGTACATGATTGGGGATGGCCTCTTACCCTAATAGGCATGACTTCTCCTAGAGAGACTTGAAAAATACATTACATGATGTTCACTAGGGACTATTGACCCGACTTACAATGAAAGTTGTACCTCAAGCTCCATACAGAATAATGAAATCCTGAAGGGATGAGAACAAATCTCCGGTGGGAGTACAACAACATACACTTATAATATAAATCAGAATATCTTCCAAAGTTACAAATACGTCCACACTCCCTCTTAACTAGAAAATTACTCTCTCACTCTCACACAAACATAGTCATCAACACATCTGGTCCAGTCATCATCACGAATTCATCATAAATGTTTCCATAGCCATATTCTTATCATTCATTAGATGGTATTATCTTTCATAAGAATCTTCTATAAAGCCAACCCTTTTTCATGCTAGGTGTAGTCCTAGTCCTCATCTAGGTATTCATCACATATTCAAGAAATCCATCGTGTAGGTACAGTATAGGACCTTCTTTACATTTCCAATACAATAACCTATGTTTCCTACCTTATTCTCATCATATCAATATAATCTCTTTTGTCCTGCACAAAACAAAAAAAAACACACAAATCTCACAGAGCTCACCCAAATGCAGAAAACCTGAGTTCTATCAACATAGGAACATGTTAGGATGTCACTAAGACAATCATGCACCTACCACTATGTGAGAACCTCCCAGGATCACACCAAGTGCATTACATCTCTCTATGGTCAACCTGCATTCTATCTACAAAGGAGAACTTCCCAGGTGCACACTAAGTGCCTTGTGACCTCATCATCTCCATCATGATAACACACACATATAAGGATGATTACATCTAAATAACCTACATCTAGGACCATTTTATGTTTAGACGAACTTCATCACTTATTATTTCTGAATAACATGCGTACCACACTACGGTTGGTATTTACATTTAGACAACTCGCGGGACTTATTATGTTTAAATAGCCTATGTATAATTCCAAGGATCATATTTACATTCGGGAAACCTATATCAGGACTGATTATGTCTGATTAATGTACGTACCATGCCATGGATCGTATTTACACTCGGACAACCTAAAGGATCGATTACATCTAAGTAGACTGCTTACCACACCAGGGATCTTATTTACAATAATACAAACTGTCTAATTTCCCATATGAGATATCATGCATTTGCATCTTCTAGTCTCTTTCTATTTCTAGCATAGAATCACATCAGGACTGATTACGTCCAAGGATAACCTACGAGCTTCTCCAGGACTTATTAAATTTAAGGACAACCTACAAGAGTGATTACATGCGAGAAACCTATGACCTTCTCTAGGAGTTCTACACTCGAACAACCTGTCTCACCAGCTATGCTAGAACTCATCACTCCCTGTTTTGAGGGGTCTTGTTTTGGATCACACCAAGTATTTCTCTGAAGTACTCGATCTTCATTCTGGATATATTCTTGGTCAACACACCATCTATATTCATGTCAGTTGCCACATATTAGAGCTTTGCCACTCCTTTATGCACCATATCCTTGATAAAGTGTAATTTTATCTCTATGTGCTTCGACTTGTCATGGAAGATCAGGTTCTCCGACAACTTCATGCAACTTTGGTTGTCATAGAGGATACAAGTCACACCTAATTGGAGATCAAAAAAATCATATAGTAGATTCCATAGCCACACTGCCTCGTAGCTAGTAGAGCAATAGGAAACATACTCTATCTTGGTTATACTCAACACCACACAAGATTGCTTCCTTCTAAACCAGGAAATCATGCCAGATCCCAAACTAAAGTAGCAATCTGAAGTGATCTTCCTATTAGTTGAACTACCTACCCAATATTAATAAAAAAAATCGTGTAGGTTAATATTCTGATTCGAATCATACTTAATCCCATTATCCAATGTACCATTTAGGTACCTCAATATATTATTTGCAACAACTAGGTGAACATGTCTCAGATCCATCAAGAACTAACTCAGTATGTTGACTGTAAAACATACACTCGGTCTTATATTCTTCAAGTACATCAATGAGCCAATCGTTTGACAATACATCATGGCATCATCTGACTCTAATGAAGCATCACATAGAAGCTTCAAGTTTGATTCCATAGGTGTGGCTATCACCTTGCAGCCCAACATTCTGAATCTCTTAAGCATCTCCATTGTTTAGTTTCCTTGACTAAGGAAAATCCCATCTTCACTCTACCACACCTCCATTACTAAGAATTAGTGCATCATCCCTAAGTATTTCATCTCGAACTTAGTAGTAAGTCTCCTCTTTGAATCAATAATGATTTCTTCCTCTCTTGTTTGTAATAGGTCATCGACATATAGCAGGAGCATCACTGGTCTTCCAGCCTCAAACTTGAAGTAAAGGTTGGAATCGATTTTACTCTTAGTAAATACCAAGATCATGAGGAATCCATCCATCCTTCCATATCATGTCTTTGGTTCTTGTTTCAACCCATACAAGGCCTTCTTCAATTTTCACACATGAGTCTTCATGTCATGTGTCTCGAATCCCAATGATTTTTCTACGTACACTTCCTCCCCAACTACACCATTCAAAATGTTGTCTTGACATCCATCTGGTGTATCTTCCATATCATAACTACAACCAATGCAAGTATAGATCTAATAGAAGTGTACCTCGCTATGGATGTAAATGTCTCTTCATATTCTATGCCTTCTTTCTATGAGAAGCCTTGTTCCACAAATATTTCCTTTTGTTTCTCAATGCTACCATTTGCAGCATGTTTGATCTTGTAGATCCACTTCAAAGTCACGACAGACTTCCCTTCTGATCTCAGAACTATCATTCCATACATCATTCTTAAAAATTGACTGATATTCATTTAGAATGGCCTCCTTCCATTCTTTTTTTTTCTGCAGCCTCTTCATAGTTGGAAGGTTCCTTATCGATGACTTCACACATCAAGGCCACATAGTTGTTGTAAGTCCTTTCCCTTTTTCTCTCTCTATGCATTCCTTCTAGAATGCCATACATTTCTTCCTCTTGTATGAGCTCTTGTTTCGATGTCGTTTTCCTGTTGTGGGATTCCTTCTCATGAAGTGTCTCTACAAGCTCTTGTGTTTCTACCATGTTATCATCTTCATGGTCTTCTGGAATTAATTCTACAATTTCCATATATCGGAATCTCTTTCCTTCAGGTTCCTTGACCTCTTCAATAGGTAGCCTCTTGGATCTAGAGTATGTTGAGTCCTCATCAAAGGTTACATATCTATTGATGTCAATCTTCTTGAATCCTAGGAATTATATTCGGTAGGAACTTGATGTATGACTGTATCCAAATAATATACACTTCCTCCTACAAGGATCGAGATTGGTCCTTTTCTCCTTTGGGACATGTATGTATATCAGGTAGCCAAATATTCTAAATTGTATGAATTCTGGTTTCTCCCATGAGAAATCTTCTTTAGGAATCTTGTTTTCAAGTACTCAATGAGTAGTATGGTTCTGTACATACACAACCATTCTTGTTGCCTCTTCCCAAAGGTGCATTGGAAATTCCTGGTCATGAAGCATTGCTTTCGTTGCTTCCATTATGGTACAGTTCTTTTGTTCCGCAACAACATTATGTTGAGGATTATATGAAGTCATCTATAAAGGAAACATAGTACACATACGCCCTTAATGATCAACAAGACATGGGTCTACACACATATGAGTGTATTATCTCAAGTATTCCTTTAGCCTTAGTTTGAATGTTGGGAAATGGCTTCTTTTCATTCTTTCCTTTTGCACATCCTTTGGAAATTCCTTCATGCTTTTCATGGATTTATGTAAGTACTGAGACTGATTTTCTTATGATTGGTAGTGCTCTGTATTTCACATGTGTAAGCCTTCGGTTCCATAGTTCACTTGGTTCTATTGAATTATGAACCAATGCTTGTTCAGGTTGTCCCTTTAGCTTGTACAAGGCTCGATCTTGTTCTTTGATCATTGTTGCATCATTAATTGTCTTTCCTTTAGGCCACATTAGAACTTTTCCATCAAAAAACGAAACTCTCATTCCCGTTGCATCTAGTGCAAATATGGAGACGATATTCTTCTTCAATCATGGAACATATAGCACATCCTTCATCTTTAAGGATTTCTTGGATTCTACCTTGTATGAAGCTTCTCTACTCCCTTTTATGGGGTATTGATAATCATCCCCAAGTTTCATCTTGTGAGGTGACTCATGCTCAGACATGTTAACGAATGATTCTTTATATCCATTCATGTTTTTAGATGAACCATTATCCACAATACCATCATTTATTCCATGTGAGATAGTTCCCGTAAGTGTTAATATTAGCACATACTCTTCATCTGAATCATACTTCTCTCTTTTGAATCTTTTGCTTGTTGGTTCATCGTCTTCGGAGGTATAAGCATGATTTCTCTTCTTCATGTTGGGACAGTCTTTTGAAATGTGTCCCTTTTCATCACAAATATATCATCTGATGTTAGAAGGGTATGTTCTGAACTTCTTTTGTTTCTTATCCTTCTTCTTGTTGTGATGGTATTTCTCCTTCTTCTCCTTCTTCTTTAATTTCTTCTTGGTGTGAAGAGTGAGAGATTGATCTTCAGTTGCTCCCATCTTTACTTCTCTTGTTACGAGCTGAGATTATTCTTGTATGCACTCTTCTCAAAGTCAGATGAAAGAGATCAGTTTCTTTCTTGCACATATTCATTGAATGAATGAATCCTATGATCTTGGGAGGACATTCAAGGTAGTCATCACAATATCTCCTTCTACTACATTTTCTTCAATTGCTTCAAGTTATTCCTTGATTTGAGAAACCCTTGTGAAGTAGGATTGTATAGTCTATGAGTTCTATATCTTCACATTATTTAGTTGGTTCCTTAATGTCATATTCTAGTTGATGTTCTTTCCTTCAAACATCTTTGTAAAAGAATCAAATACTTCCTTTGGTGTCTTGAATGATTACACATGGGGGATGAGGTGATCCTTGATTGAATCTGCAATGATTCTCTTGGACTTAACAGAGTTATTCTTATGAGTAGCCTTAGTCTCATATCCCTCTGGCTCTAGAACTTCTCCACTGATGTATTGATCCAAATCATTTTCTTAAAAGATCAGAAATATTTTGTACTTCCATGCTCAAAATTTATCATTCCCTGTTATCATGTAAAATGGCACTTCTCTGTCTGAGTACTGACACTCAATGTGTCGGTACACAAAATGACAAAATATATAGAAGTGGCCAAAACAATATAGATGGGCATGACCTTTGATGCATCATTCTCCTACCATCCTAACCTATTTTTTGTATGTCCATTTAGGTGAATACGCAACTATTACCATTGCAACCTGTGTATCATACATGAGTATTGACACTGCAACTCACGTATATATGATCAAAGTTGAAATCCACCGGTTTCCTTTAAGAAAGTCATAAATCATACGCAACCTTCCAGTATTGATAGTCGTGTATGCCTTAATACAAAATTAAAAAATATAAACAAGTTAGTTGAGGACAGTTGGGGCCTTAATCATAACTATCCCAACTTCCCCAACCATCTCAACCTTCATAACCTCTCTCTTTCCTCATGTATAAATAGAGGGTAGGGGTTGAGGCTAAACATCATGAATTGGAGATCAAATTTATGCTAGTGGTTTTCGTTTAGATATCTTGGAGTAGCAGAACTCAATGTACTTGGATAGAATAGGATCACTTGTCTCATATGTTGGGAAGTGAATCTCACCTCACTTGTTTATTAATAAAGAGAGTCCTTATTCCTTTATTGTTTCTTTTGCACTTGTTAGAATAATCCGTCAGGATTATTGTAAATAAATAAAAAATAGGAATATGAATAGATAGGAAGCCAAACAGGCTGAGCGGAAGGTGAAACCCAACCGCCAGGAGATTTGTATAAGTATAGGATTTTTCATTGGAATAGTTAATTAATCGGGAGTTATTACCAACAAGTGGTATCAGAGCAGGTTCCTGCCATAACTCCTGCTGTAAAAATTTCAGTCCTGGCAGCCTGTATGCTCGCCAGTCTGCCCTCTGCTCTTCCCTCCTGCCAGTGCATGCATTGCATGCGTTACAAAACCTTCAAGACTGAGTTTTGTGTACTGCGATTGTGTAGAGGAAACCCTAATACCTACCATCGTTTTGTATGTGTATTATTCTACGTGGGCACCAATAATTCTGTGTGATACTTATCAATGGTATCATAAACCCTAATCCCAGTACGTGAAGGCCCAAACATACTCGTATGCAGAATTTTGATTTTACTGGTTTATCGCCTTAGATAAAATCTTGGGTCGTGGCCTTAATGACTTTTGTTGCGGTATATGTCTATGTTTTTATGAAGAGAATGCGATCTCAGTGCGCCATCACCAAGTTGCTACGAGCTCAGTTTTACCAGAAATTTATTTTGCGTTCTTCTCCATAAGCTTTTATGACTTGTATTTTCATCCTCTTTTGCCCTATCCAATAAAGAGAAATCATTGGATACCTACTGTAATTTGTTGGAGTTTTTAAGCTGTTGACTCATTATACTCCTCCAGTGAAGCTGCATGACTCCTCGATCTGAAGCTGAGAGCTTATTGCCGTGACCTCTCATCTACACTCTTTCCTATATGCCACTTACTGTTTGATTGTATATATGATGCATGAATAGTGCTAAATCCATTGTCTACGTTGGAGATGATGTATTTTTGGGGTATCAAAGCGACTTGCTGTTGATAAATGGGGTAGGATTGAGGTGACTGAGCCTGCGTGGAGAGATTGCAGCCTATGCGTGGAGGCTGTGTTGAAGAACGTGCTGCGACCTGCTACTACATGTTACACCTGCTGGGACCGTGTTGAAGAATGATATCGTGACTGCAAAATATCTGCGTTGAGTATTCTTGCAGACTGTGTGTTAATTTAGCTACGATTTGTGTGATGGTTGAAGCTGATGCTCTCATACAACGTGGAGCTACTGACTGCTGCCTGGCGTGAAGCTGTCCACCTGCGTGAACCCTAAACGTGGAAGCCCGTGTGTATACCTTGTGTTGAAGTACTGCGTGGTATATATATGCGCTGGTTGAAGTACGAATTCCTGGTGAAGAGATTGTTTGATATATAGAATGATATATATCCACCATACATGTTGTGTGACCGTATTGTTTGAACTAAATTTTGAAGAGTGCTGCAGTGTTAACATTGTCTACGTTGAGGACTGGTGCGTTGAGGATTGACCTCCTCATTCACTTGAAGACTGATAAATATTGTGACTGGTTTCTAAATGATGCTGAGTATTGGAGTTATATATCATACTGACTGATATATATGCTGGGTGGACGAGGCTGCGTGACTGCTAGAGGCTGCGTGAATGCTGAAGACTAATGCGTTGATTACTGCGCTGGAAAAATAATCTATGCTGCTTGTGACTGATATGTATATGCTGCGTACTGAAGATATATGAGCGTGGAGGTAAAATGTTTTTGTTCATTGAAATACAAAAACCCTAATTTTTCCCTAATTTAGTGCTGGAGTGTGAGTGGTACATTCTGCAAAATTTTTCGTTTGTGTTGAATGAAAGAGGCCCATGAATGTTGTCATGAATGTTGTGACTGTTGTGTATGAAGTATGATATGGCTTACCAAGTGACATTTGAATTAATTTGAAGGTTATTTTTCACCCTATAAAAGGGCTGCATAATAGACCACGTTTACAACATTTGAGCTTTCATTATTTCTGCGGGTAGAGACAAACATTGAGCTCAACATGGGAGCTGAGTGAAGTGACTATTGATTTGAATTAATTTGAAGATTTTCATGTGTATGAATTAATAATAATACGGTTGTATGACCCGAATTTTGTATGAGCATGGTTGTTGTCTATTAATGAATTGTGATGGCCGAGTTGAAGAAAGAAGACTGCTGCAAACATCCACTTGAAGACTGAAGTTGTGACCACATTCTACGTGAAAGTAGATTCTGCCCATCAAGTTGACTGCATAAAGTTTTTATTTTGAAATCTGCGAAGAGCTGAGATAATTGTTGACTGTTGGTTGTAATATTTACTCTGTCATTGTATCATTTAAAAAAAAAAAAAAAAAAACCTGAAGTTGAGATTGTAAATCACCTTGGCAGAGGCACATTGTAAGCAAGGTTCTTATTTTTTCTATTTCTCTCAATCACATCAAGTTTATTATTGTAAATTACACTAACGGTTGTAAATATGCACTCTTTGGCATCTAGTATTGGTGCTTCCCTAGCTGGCAAAGACCAATCCAAAGACCATTCCAAGGGAGATTGCAGCAAGAGAGGACGAGGAAGAAGAAATTTCAGAGGCAGAGGGGGTAGAAGCAAAAGATCAAAGTTGCAGTGCAAGCGTTGTGGAAAGACTGGGCACAAATCAGATCAATGTTGGGCTTCGTGGGAGTCCATCAAAGACAAGCACAACCAGAAGAAAGATGACCAAAATGCTAGTAAATCTTCTGATTCTTGTATTGTTGCACATTGTAATCTTGGATTTAATGAAATGACTTCTCTTTCATCTTATAAAGATTGTTGGCTGCTTGATACTGGTGCAACATCACATATGACATTTAGAAAAGACTGTTTTGAAGAACTGAATGAAACAATAGATGGCATAGTTTACTTTGTAGATAAGTAAAGTATTAAACCAAAGGGAATGGGCACCATTCGACTAAAGATGCCTGGATTCCCTGATTTCTTGTTGAAGAACGTTCTCTATCTTCCTGAGTTGCAGAGAAGCCTGCTATCCTTGGTGGAGATTCGACAGCAAGGTCATTCCATCCACATGTTTGATGGAATTGTTGAAATAAGAAAGTCCTCTGACAACCAAGTCATCATGACTGGATATGAAGATGGGAAGCTGCTGAAGCTCAAGGGTTCATCAGCAAGATTTCAGAACTATGCCTACCTCTCTCAGCATGAAGAAGGTAATATGTCATCTAGCTCATTGTGGCATGCAATATTTGGTCATCTAAATTACAACAGTCTTCGCTTGTTGAAAAAGAATGGTGTATTTTGCTTGCCCACCATTCCTAAAGAGAAGAATAAATGTGATGCATGTATTTTAGGGAAACATAGTAAGCTGCCATTCCATGAATATAATTTCAGAGCAAGTAGGAAATTAGAGTTAGTACATTCTGATTTGTGTGGCCCAATGCCAACTCCTTCAACAAATGGGAATAAGTACTTTATGACATTTGTTGATGACTACTCACGAATGTGCTGGATTTACTGTTTAAAGACAAAGTTAGAAGCATTTCAAACGTTCAAAGACTTTCATGCATTGATTGAAAAACAAGCACAATCAAAAATTGGTACACTTCGTACTGATAATGGGAAAGAGTACACTTCAAATGCTTTTGAAGCTTATCTTCTCCAACATGGAATTGCACATCAGACTACTGTTCCCTACAATCCTCAACAAAACGGGGTAGCAGAAAGAATGAATAGAACCATAATGAATATGGTTCGCTCAATGATGTTTTTCAAGAATGTAAAACTAATGTTTTGGGGTGATGCAGTAAAATGTGCAGCATATTTGAGAAATAGAAGTCCCTCAAATGCTCTTGAGGACAAGACTCCACATGAAATGTGGTTTGGCGATATCCCTTCAGTCAGGCATCTCAGATTTTTTGGTTCCACCTGTTATGCCTTGATTCTGAAGGAGCAAAGAAACAAGCTTGGTGCTCGAAGCAGAAAGTGCATTTT
>LPNX010230690.1:304536-374951 GCA_001517045.1 Pseudotsuga menziesii
CACTCTTATGCATTATGATTTCTGAATTGTCTTTTTATCTAATTGCAAGCATATTTTTTCATTAATCATCTATATAGTATAAGATATTAAAGGAAAGGTCTTGCTCTTTGTAGCTCTTGGAGATTCCTTGGAATATGTGGAAGAAATTTGAAGCGAAGAAGAAAGATAGGATCGACTATCATAAATAAGGTATACCTAATTTCTTCCTATTTCTATTTCAAATTTTGAAATGGTTGATTGTCTGCAAGTTAAATTAGTATGTTGGTAACCACATAGACCCTAGGTTATAAGGTTGTATTCTCTTGAACAAGAGAACTAGTGAATCAGCTAGGGATTCCAACCTATTTTGGGTCCTATTATTTGTGGATTCCTAACCAGTTTTGCTCTGTCTCATCCTGTTAGTGATTTGTTTCGATTTTTCCTTTAATTTTTAGTATTTCATGTTCGAAACCTTTTTGCCAGTTCTTTTTATTTTTGAAAAATTTTGACAGCATACCCGGGTTTCTTCAGTAAAAGGCACGTATTACATGTTGTATACGTGGGTTTCTTTGGTAACATTAGGATACATGACCTTCGTTGATGACAGTGTCGTATTTCCTGTAAGTGTCTGTGAGTCTGTAAGGTTTTTGATTGTCCTTTTTTTAATGATTTCTCATATGCTTGTGAAGGTTCTTTTTGGCATGATACTATGGTTTCTAGGGTGTACATTTCACTGGTTTCTTGATTAGTCAAGTCTTTGAGTGCTTTTGGTTTGAATTATTCATTGGTAAATGTGTTAGGTCCATCCTGCTTGGCTTTTGGTCTAATTACTTGTGTTTTTGGGTCATTGATCAGTCCTTTGAAACACTTCTATACTTGGAAATTCTTTTCTAGTAGTCTAAGTTAGTCATTGTTTCCTTTTTTTAGATCTATTAGTCCTTGGGAATCGATAGTTCCGACAAGTCTAGGTTTTGAGCCATTTCTACCTATTTGGGTGAAGTGTGTTACTATAGGGTCTGACTATAACCGTTTAGTGTTATATGATCAGATTGTTTAAATTC
Organism: Pseudotsuga menziesii; assembly: GCA_001517045.1. Taxonomy (NCBI): domain Eukaryota; kingdom Viridiplantae; phylum Streptophyta; class Pinopsida; order Pinales; family Pinaceae; genus Pseudotsuga; species Pseudotsuga menziesii. The sequence goes on from LPNX010230690.1 coordinate 305,577, forward strand.
ACTCAATTTGAATTTAGTTGCACATAGCTTTTGAATTTTTTGAAAAAGAAAAGACAAAAATCATTTTTGAATTCTTGCATTAGGTTTCATTTAGTTTTTCTTTTCATTATTTTTTTCAGAAAAAAAAATCAAAAGGTTTAAGTCTTGTAGTTTCTCTTTTGTTTGAAATTTCATTAGCTTTCATTTACAAAGAAAAATAAATGAAAAATTGGCATTGTAGTTTCATTTGCTTTGACAAAATTTATACATCATTTTTGCTTTCATTCTACCGAGTCTATAACATCATACAGTTTCATTCCACTACCTTTGACTAATACAACCCATTAAAAGGAACATTTAATGAAAATTTTATTAGTAAGTTTCTTTTTATAGGCTCATACACAAACTAGATTAGGCTAGGATTCTGGACTAGGGAAATTAAACTATGCAAAATCATTTTACTTGAAACATAGTGTCCTTTAATTAGGTAAGTACTCTTCTATAAGATAATATCTAGAAATCTCCTCTCACAAGGGAGTTAAGCACAAGGACACGTGAGAACCTGGTTGAGGAGATAACCCTCCACGTCCTTGTTTGATTTTACATCAATATTTTTATGCCTTTGGGGCTCTTGTCAATAATAACTCTTGGTCCCCATGCGGTGTCGATGTTGACAAGGTTTCAATCTTAGATACCCTTCCCATGCATAAGGATCAGGCTTGGGACTGTTTCGCCAGATTCTCGGTGTAGATTCGGAAGCCTTAGTTTCTAGACACTAGGGATCATAACAGGTGTTATTGGAAAGCTATTTCTAGTATGCCTAGGACAGACTTGGAAAGTAACCATGGTAGACATTTTGGGAGGGAGTTTGGGTGATTCCAGCTCTTACACCTAGGAAAATCTTCAAAGAACTCCAAGTAACCATCCTTTGGTCTTCACTTGTTGGACCTGGGCCCTAATAATCCGAGGATTTCTTTTGGAAGGTGTACCTTATATATGTTGTGTCTGTGTTACTTCAGGAAATTTCTAGTGAATATTTTTTGGTTTGTCTATGTTTATCCGGCCTTTAGGTGTGTGAGTCAAATTTATAGCTGTGGAGGACCAACCTCTTCGTAGGTCTAGAAGGTTGCAAAACCTTCCTCCATTTGTTACAGTGGAGCCTCCACCACCACCTCAAAGGTGGAGACTATATACTAATGGTTCTTTTTAACTAGTAGGAGTTAGTGAAGTTCTAGGTGAACCAGAAGTTAGGATTAACCAGGAAGAAACAATTGCAGTAGAGATATAAGACTTGCAGGATGACGAGTTTGCAAGAAATTTTAACCCACCTATAACTGATCTAAACGATACTATGATTTTCCAAGTTATCCCTTTTAGTTCACCTTCTATTGGTGCTCCTTTGAGCAGAGGCATGTCTAGATATGGAGAGGGTATTTCTACCCCAACTTCAACCATTTTGGCTAGTGGAGTCCCACCTCTTTTGATAGGTGCTACAAGACCAAGTGCATTTGTTGCATGCCTTTCACCAATTAGTTGAGTGGTTCAACCCTCATATCCCTCTAATGTAGTAGATCCATCTAGTGGGGTAGTCACTGGGATTCCCAGTGCAATTTTTGCTTCTCCTTCCTTTATGCAAACTTCTTAGAGCAGTCCAAGTGGATCCTTCTCATTCGTCTCAGGTTTTACGTGGAATGAGGGGCATATTCTCCCATCCACTCCTTATGTAGGTCCTGTTAAGTCATGAATTTGTTTCCTTTAATTTTATATTTTGATTGTGATTTTATCTTTAGTTTGCTCATATGCTTCAATTTTCTTATTTGCTTACTTTAGTAGAATTTTTTGTTTTAATTGAAATTTGGATTTTTTTTGCTTAGATATGTTTTATTAAGTTTGTTTTCTTAGCTCTTGAAGGGTGTTAAAGGTCATATTATTGAATAATGGGTTCACAAGTAACATTATGATCATATTTTATCACTTAAACCTCATTCAACGCAGAAAAAAGGATTAAAATAGTGCCAAAATTGGTTTTAAATTATTCTTGTAGTGCAACTGCAAAAAAATTACACTGCGGCGCTACAAGAAAATCGTTTTTTGCTAGAATGGTCTTTTTTCAGTCCAATTTTTTGGGGATTTCGCTGGGGAAGTGTTAAATAAATGATTGGTCACGTTTGATATGTGTTTTGCCAATTTTTTTTCATGTAAACAGACGTCAGTCTCATGTGAGGGAGATTTCGGCAACTGTCTAGCAACTGTATGTCGATTTATGGCAAAATCGTGACAGACCGTGGAATGGGGTGCGATTTCCAGTAGGAGATTCTCAAACTGAAGGTTACGAAGTTGGTGAACACTGAGGTGGAGACACATTGCCTAAAAATCTGGAATTTGCCGTTGCAGAGGAATTTAGGTTTTCGCCAGTGTGACAGTTCGGAGTAATATGAAGAACCACAGAATTCTTTATGACCCTGTAGATCAATGATTGTACCCATATTTGGAATGGTATGCATGATATAGTTTTTATAGATATGGATGATGTTGACGGTTCAACAGCCCGGAGATGCTGTTTCAGAGCTCAATTGGGGTTTTTGGAGGTTACCTGGAGATTAGGGATTCTTTATTTCGCCACTTGTAATCAAATTGAGCATATGAAGACACTTGTTTACTTCAATCCAGCAATTAAACAACATGAAGAATGGTTTAAAGCGACTGTAGCTTGACAGAAAACAGCTCTATTCATTGATTGAAGAAGACCAGAATGGAAGTCATGAGGATCTGAGTATTTTTGCAAGAATGAAAATCAGAAGAGCCAGTTAAAACAGATAGGAGGAGGACCAGATCTAGGGAGAATGCTAGACCAAGGCCCAAGGATAGACAACAGATTCAAGATCGCCTTAAGAGAACTGCAGGAAATTGTAGCAGATGGAACTAACTACAGTATTGATTTATTACTGGAGCGTACCATCAAGCACGTGCTTTTCTTACAATCTGTCATGAAGCATGCCGATGGGTTGAAGAACAGTTGTGAATCAAATATTATGGAGAATTTGGAGCTAGTAGACCATATTAAGATTTTATTTTCAACACTTCAGAATGTTCCTAAAGCATTTCTATATAACTCTGTGAAAGATCCCTTGATTGGGATGATTAAAGGGCCAGTTTTGCAAGCAATGCCTATGCTTCCAATTTCTTCAGGGAGTTCACCCACATTAGAGGGAAAACTTGTTGCATCACTTACAGGTAAATTTATTAGGCCATTTTTAACGAATGAAAGCTCAATTATTCTAGATAAATCCAATGGTCCACTAGTTGTGATAGATTTCAGTAGCTCAAAAACCCAACCATGGTTATCGTCTTTGTGCAGTTTTGATGCTTCAACTAGAGACTCAGGTTTCCCATTTCAGTTACAGATAAATACTATGCAATTAAATAGCTATACCTCCGAAGTACATAATGTTCAAGAAGTGCCACCGAGAGGAAGAATGATTATGTTGTTGAGTACTTGGGAAAATGATTCTTTTCAAGGTCAGATACAAACAAATGCACCTTCATGTGATAATCAGCAAACATTAGATATTGTTTCAGGTGCAACCAATAATCGCGTGGTACTTATGGAACAACATATTGAGAAAAAAATGGGTTTACAAGAGTAGTTGTATTCATCTTCAACAAATGTGCATAATTATGTTCAGCCTCAGATGCAGCATAAGATACCATATTGCCACCCTACAGCTTTTGATTGAAATTCCTCTGAACCAAATCCTTATGGTAAATTAATGGAGAGCAGTTTCCCCATGCTTAATAGAGACGGAAAGGCTCCTGGAAAAGGTTTGCTTGATGAGCAAAAATCTCATTTAAGGGACCTCAAACAGATCTATGGGAAGCATTGTCTTCCAACCTATCAGAATGTTGTTGGTGATTGTGGAGACTCCTTGGCTTTTTCAAAATCAGTTAATCAGACCAATGAGATAATAGCAGAAAACACAATGTTTGTGCCTGTGAATGAGATGGACAAAGGAAATGCTTCTTGCTTCACTTCTCCATTATCTTCACTGGACATGGAAACTGTTGATTATTTGAAGAAAACTTCTACTGATTTTTCAGATGTTTCACCAGAACACCTTAATACAGGACTTCTAGAAGTGTTAAGTAGTGTTCCTATTCCTTCTTTCAGTAATGGTATTTAAGTTTTGGAAAAACTTGGAATAGAGCAATGCTGGCCCAAAGAGATTTTAACATAAGACAAATCTGTTGTTTTTGGGGATTTTATGGCTAATAAATTGGATGTCACTAAAGTACTGAAGAATACAAAAATGGGCCTTGCTGAGATTTCTACCCTTGGAGATGATAAAGGTGGAAACATAGTTGGAGAAGTCCATAAGCACACTAGTTATCTTACTAGAGGACAAGAGATTAATTCACTGGAAGTATCAGAGCTTCCTCCGTGTAATGAGCTATTTCAAGCCTTTGGGGAATCCTTCAACAAGCTTAAAGATGGGGACATTTGTGGTGAAATGTTATTGCAAATAGAGGATACACTTGAGGTAGATATGAGGATTACATATTTGGAACCTTCTTCTGGTTCAGTATGCCTTTCTGAAAAAGATGCAAATCAAATTATAAAATCATCTCAAGATAAGGGGATTGGGGGAGAATTCTTTGCAAAAACAAAGTCTCAGCACTTATGAATGAAAAAAGGAGGCAGTAGAAACATAATTCTGCTCTATTTTTCTTGTTTTTTGTTATTGAATTAAAATGCCTACCACGAGCTAATGAAGAGGAATTTTTGAAAAAAAAAAGGAGTTTTTTGTTTATAAGATACCCATATACAAAAACCTCTCTCAGTTTTGTAACATATATCAAGGTTTTAAAGATTCAGTTTAATATTTGAAGCCTATTTTTCAGGGATTTTAAATATTTAATATTTTCCTGTTTTAGTGTTCAGCTTGCAGGGAATATTCTGATTGACTGAAGATGAATTTTTAAAAAACAAGAGAGGTTTTTGTCCATCATGGAACCATTTACAAAAATATCTCTCATGTTTTACACATGTGTCACAAATTGAGAAATATGGAAGCTTCTTTGACACCTATTTTCCAGAAATTCGCCATATTTGCCAGGAATCCGATTTGCTATTTTTAGTCAATTAGTTGAGTTAGTTAGTTAATGTAACTGCTGGGTAGTTTCAATTTTGACCTAATGAAGGGGAGATAGAACTACTTCTTTGTAATTATAAAAGAGGGACAAAGGGACCGAAGAGGGGTTCAATTTTTGGGATAGCTTCAGGAGGTCTGCAGACTTGTTCATGAGTTAAGTATCAAAACTCTTGTATGCATTTGATGATGAAATTATGAGATATATGACACCTTTTACCCTTCATTTTCTGTGTTGGATTCATTGTTCAGCTTGTTTAGTTGCTTAATTGATATATTCATTACTGGTTTATGTTTATATGCTAGTGATGCTTGTCTTTTATGAATGAACTTCAATACTGTATTCTGTTGGATCTTGTTGAATATATTATGCATCTTTGTCTTCTTTTGTTTATGATTTAGTTATTAATTTGCTCATGAGTGTATTCCCTATCCTTCCTCAAATTTTATAACCAAGAAAATACATCAGAAACCCTAAACCTAGTTTGTTTTATTGAGTTTTATTTGAGACTGTGTTGGCCTATTTCTTTGGCCTTGGAAACAATTTCTGGCACAAACAGGTCCTACTACTGCATATGTGGGCATGCAATCTGGAAACACAAATGTTTTTGGTCATAATTTTCGGACACTAGTTTCGACCCCTTTCACGAGCTCTCCCTTTTCACTTTTTAGTGGAGGGAAACCTGCGCCTGTCTTTCAAACTCTAGCTTCATTTGGAGAGGCTCAAACCACATATCATGCACCACACACTAGTAATCCATTGGCTTTCAGGTGGAATCCTTTTCAGAGTAGTCCAACTACATCACAACCAGTGGTTGGTGGCAACCCCACCTTTTCATTTGGGAACCAAAGGGTAGGTCCCTTTACATCTCGAACTCCTTATTATCAAACCCTGGTTAGGCCAAAGCTTCCTTTTCTGGAAACGTTAAACTTTCCTTATGTGTCTAAGTTAATGAATGAGCCCATGTAGCATAGTGTGTCATGGACATGTGTACCTATTAAGTTTCCCTCATACATTTGAAGGCAAATATGGTGAGGATCCAGGTGTGCACATTACCACTTTCCACCTTTGGTTCTCTTCAAACTCACTGAACGATGACTTCGTTCAGTTGAGGATTTTCCAGAGAACCTTCACTCATGTTGCAGCAAAATTGTACATAGAACTTCCCTCTGCTGCATATGATAGTTTTTTGGATTTAGAAATTGTGTTCTTAAATCACTTTCAGCTTCCTATCCGTTATGATACAGTCACAAACTTGTTGTCAACGTTTCGGAAAAACAAGGCCACAGATATCTAGGATCACATATAGGAGTGACGAAGACGAAAGAGGATTATTAAATCCACTATACCTCTTGATTTTTTTTTAGAGTGGTTCTTAAAATATTTACTTCCTTATATTTATAAGGACACATCCACTTCAGGGGTGACTACAGAAGAAGAGGCTATCCACAAGGCCCATACGTTAGACTTCATATATGTTCAATCTAGTATTTTGTATGAAATAATACCTGAGGCACTGAGGTTTATCAATAATGCAACGAAATCCAAGCCTGGACCCCTTGCTGATGGTGTGGTTGGTTCAGTCAATTCTCCCACTATAGAATCATTGGCTATGCAAATCCATGAGTTTTCATTGAAGTAATATGCAGTGGAGTAAGTAAATGATTCCACCCCCTCACCTAAAAGTGCAACTATTTTTACAAAATCTTCTCAGAAGGGAAATCATAATCCCGGTGGGAAAAAGAATAAAGGGAAGAAGGGTGAGGGAAATCAAAACAAGAAAAAACCCACAAAAAATGTTGATGGGGGTAGAAATGATAAGAAAAAGGTTACTTTTCCTTGTAAGTTGTGCTATGGAGACCACCTGAATCATCAATACCCTCTTATAGAAAAATCTCAGAAGTTGCTGAAGAATCAACAATGATCTATCCTGAAGGGTCCTTTTCCCCAAGGACAGAACGAAACTTATGTTTCGAATGTAGCCGGGGGTACTTCTAGTGCTCCTCTTGATCAAAACTATATCAACATGGTATGATCTAGTGCTTTAATCCAAACAAGAAATAATAATTATGAATTGGAGGCTCTTGAGAAGGTTAAGTCTACTGTTGAAACCTCCAACCCTCTCACTATTGAAAAACCTGTTGATACGATGCCTAAGATACCCAAAGGTGTCTTTAAGAAATAAATTCAGAATACTAACTCTAGGGTTTCTTCCAACTACTCCGTGGTTGAAGAATTAGTTCAAACTCCTTCTGTAATGTCAGCATTGTAGGTGTTACAAAGTTGTCCCGCTTAGTGAGATTCCCTCTGATCAGTGATAGGAAACATGGATTCATAGAGCCTGCTTGTGAAGTTTAATATTTGAGATGTTAAGATCAAGTTTTCGTATCATGTGGCTTTGTGAATTGATGTTAGCCATAGAGGTAAAACCATTGGATGTACAGTAGTTGAAGAAGGTGCTTCCATGTGTGTAATTCCAATGTCTTGATGGAAATCCCTAGGTTCCCCAAAGCTAGTTCCATCAAACAATTTACTTACTTCTTTCGACGAAAGGTCTATCTGTCAGCATGGTATCCTACAAGATTTTGAAATAAATCTTGCAAGGAAAGTAGTTTCTATTGAGGTAGAAGTGATCGATGCCCCATTGGATTATAACTTGTTTTTAGGGAGAAGTCAGACTTATGCTATGTGTGTGATCACCTTGATTGTTCTTTGAGTGGTAGTGTTTCCATACGAAGGGAAGTTGGTTACTGTTGACCAACTCAACTTTACTTGGAAGGGTCATTTGGATACCAATGAGTCCACTATACCATTGATTGATTGGTCCAAGCCAGCTAATCAGAGCTTGGGGGTTGGAATGTACACATCATTGATGGTCACATTTGATATCCAACCCCTACTAACTACTTAGGTTCTACAAGTGTAGGGAAGTCTATTGTTACGGTTGTCAATAAAACTAATCCTTGGCTCCTTCCTTCCCATAATGAACCTCAAGTTCCCTTGTCTGCAGTGGAAGTATCTTACCAAGTTGTTTTTAATGCCACTACTAGTTCTATCCCAAATCCCTCTTCAGTTTCCAAGGAGTCGGATGAAGGTTATCTGCTTGCCTTGGTGGAGAACTCTTCATATTCTTCAGATTACTTAGATATTTTTTTCCTTCAGACGAAGCCTTTTTGGAAGCTATGATTGGACCTGAAAATACTTGTGAAGATATGCGCAATAGGTCCTTCTTTCTTCCAGAGTCGAGAAGAATTGAGAACCAAGAGTTTCATGTGAGACTAGAAGAGAACGTTGATTTGTTGATTAATCCTTTACCAAAGGAGGAAATTTTTTCCAAGGGGAATATGGAAAATATTTTTGCTACCATTCAGATCAACATCTATGTAAATCCCAATGTTGTTAAAAATGTGCATATCGGTGCAAACTGCTCTCCGAAGGAGATTTCCATATATACTGCCTTGTTTAAGGAATTTCGGGACGTGTTTTCCTTGTCATATGAGGAGATGCTAGGAATAGATCCATCTATTGTAGAACATGAAATATGTACTTACATCGATGCTAAACCAATTCAAGAAAATATTTGACCTATAAATCCATGAAAAGAGGTAGTCATCAAGGCTAAGGTGGAGAAGTTGCTGAACGTAGGGTTCATTTACCCAATTTCATTGACGGAATGGGCATCCAGTCCCATTCTCGTTGATAAAAAACATGGGACCATATGTGTGTGCACTAATTTCCATGACCTAAATAAAGTGTGTCCCAAAGACAAATACCCAACACCCTTCATCGATCAGATCACTGATGCTTATGTGGGTAGTGAAATATTTTCATTTGTGGATGTATTTTCCTCGTATAATCAAATCCAAATCAAGCCGGAAGAGAAGCATAAAATGGATTTTATTTGTTCTTGGGGTACCTTCGCGTACAAGAAAATTCCCTTCGGTTTGAAAAATGTTGGAGCTACCTTGAAGCGGGAAATGAACTTTTCCTTCCAGGACATCAAGAATATTGTTGAGCCATACTTGGATGACATGCCTTCCCATTCTCGCAAGAGGAGAGACCATCCATATCACCTTCGCATGTTTTTTGAACGATGTTGACATTATAATATATGCTTTAATCCCCACAATTTTGTTTCTTGCGTCGATTCAGGGAGGCTACTAGGGTTTATCGTGTCAAACAGAGGAATATAGGTGGATCCTTTGAAAGTAGAGGTTATTGTAAATCTACCTCATCCTCGTTCCATTAGGAAACTTCAAATCCTTCAAGGGAAATCTAATGTCCTTAGGTGTTTCATAGTCAATTATTCCAAGATAACTTAGGGTTTCATGTGCTTGCTTAAGCAGGACACTCCATTTCTATGGGATGAAATTGCGCAACTCATATTCGAGGCAATAAAAAAGGATTTACTGTCAGCTCCTTTATTACATCCACCATATTGCTCTTGAGATTTTATATTGTATATGGATGTGTCAGAGTCGAATATAGCAGTAGTATTGGTTCAAAAGGACACCAAGCTCCAAGAGCATGTTGTCTATTATCTCATTCGTGCATTAGATGGTCCAGAACTTAGATACTCCCATGTTGATAAATTAACATTAGCAGTTGTGTATGTTTTTCAGAGGTTGTGTCACTACATTTTACCGAGGACAACCACAGTGGTGGAAGATGTAAACCCGTTTTAGTATGTTTTGTCTCGACGCATAATCGGGGGAAAATTCAACAAACAGATAGTCATTCTCCAATAGTTTCACCTGGATTTCCAATCTACTAAATCCAAAAAATAATTAGTTTTTTGCAGAGCTAATCTCATAATTTCCTACGAAAGAGAATGTAGTGGTGGAGGATGACCCATTCCCAAATGAGTATATCTTTCTGATTTCTACCTCTGATCCCTGGTATGGAGATATTATTGTATATCTCTAAACTCTGAAGTATCCCATGTCCTTCTCGTGGGAATATTGGCACAAGTTGTGAGTCAACTCTAAAAACTACCTGATCATCAGTGATACTTTCTATCAAACAGGGGTAGATTTTATTTTTCGTCGGTGCCTCACCCATGAGGAGGCAGAGCTTTTCCTGAATGATTCCCATAGCAGAGCGTGTGGGGATCATTCATCTGGGTTAGCAACGACCCAGAATATTTTACGATCTGGTTATTTCTATCCCACGATATTCAAAGATTGTGTGGAAGCTGTTAAGCACTATCATCTGTGTCATCTCTATACCAAAAAAATGCAGCTACATCCTGCTCCGTTTTTTCCTGTCATTGCGGTGGGACTCTTCACTAAGTTGGGGGTAGATTACACAACATGCAACCCATTTTCTATTGGGGGGCACAAATACATCATTGTCGTTGTATACTACTTCACAAAGTGGGTAGAGGCAATGCCTACCTTCAAAGCAGATGGTGAAAAGACAGCTTATTTTGTATTTAAATAGATCATTACTCGTTTCGGCATACCAAAGCAAATTGTCACTGACCATGGTAGTCACTTTCAGAGTAGTATGATGACTAAGATAACTACTATGTTAGGGTTTAGGCAAGATCATTCATATTCCTTCTACCCTCAGGAGAATGGACAAGTAGAGGCAGTTAACAAAACCTTGAAAACCATTCTAAAATGTACTATTAATGCAAGCCGGTCAAATTGGCACATAATGCTATATCCTGCACTTTGGGTGTACCGAACTAATGTCAAGACTGCTACTGGTTTTTCAACTTTCTAGCTTGTTCATGGGTTGGAAGCAATTACACCGGTCGAATGCGAAATTCCATCTCTTAAGAAAGTTATTCATGTACTTCCTGACACTACGGAACTAGAAGAACGTTCGCTTCACTTAGAAAATCTAGATGAACGAGGCATAGATGTGTTGACTACAAATGAAGCTCACAACAATAGGGTGAATAACCAATATGAGAAAATAGTTAAGCTGAGATTTCTCTCTGAATAGGAACTTGTTTTACTCTGGGATCAAGACAAGGAGCCCCTGGGGGCAGGAAAATTCAAGCCTATGTGGTTAGGTACCTACATAGTGTCGAAAGTGTTGAAAAATAGAACTTATGAGTTAACTGATTATGATGAAAATAAGTTGTTGAATCCTAGAAATGGGCTCTACCTAAAGAAGTACTATGCTTAGGTATGGTGCTTGTTCTTGTATTTTTATTGTATGTATTTTTATGTACAATAGTTTAGATATTTGGTTAGTGTTTCTTATACACTATGTTGGTTTTTATAGATGTCATCTGATTGGTTCGTAGGTTTTATGGATGGCACTAGATGCCATACTTGTAACCTGGCTTCAGCTGCTTGGGTTATCTATTCACCCTCATGACAACTAGTTGCCTATGGTGGCACTTTCTTAGGTCCTGCTACTAATAACGTGGTTGTGTACAGGGAAGTTATTGATTTGTTATGGGATGTTACAATACGTGGCATTACCCATTTGGAGGTTAGAATTGACTCTCAACTCATGGTTTCCCAACTCAATGGTGATTATTAGGTGTGAAACCCTACTCTTCTATGTCAGATTTTGCATGTAATATTACTTAAAAGAAACTTTGAATATATTTCATTTAATCACATTTCAAGAAATGAAAATACAATTACTGATGCTTATGTGAATTACATATTAGACTGGCACTTAACACACACTTTGTAAAATAAATATAATAGATGCATTTGAAACACATGTAAATAACCAGAAATATGTGTGTGTGTGTGTGTGAAATATGTCCATAGATATATTGAGTTTTTGATTCATATATCTTGTTATAACTATATCAATATACAAAAAATAGGATCATCATCCATATATTTTTAATCCTAGAACTTTTCCTCGGCATCCTCGGTTGTGGTTGCCTCTACATCCTCCCTGTAATGAAGAACATCCCTAGATACCCTTCTAAGAAGGTGTATCCAGGTCGATGGAACCCCCACTACAAAATCCAGCATGATAATCAGGATCCTCTCTATCCACAGCGTAGGGACACCTTTGGTTAACTTTCCCATATTCCCTCAATAACCCATAGCATGCTCTCATTCCCACCTGGTATGGGCCGCACAAATGTTCTAGGATGCCCATCGTGACATACATGTCCGATATCTACCCATAAAATGTTAAAAAATGGTCAATCTCATAGACATATGTATATATAAATTTATGAATAAAAATCATAAATATCAAATAGTTTCAAAAGATAAAATATACCAATATCTCCCCATGCCTCTCCTGGCGGGAGGACGAGTTCATTACCTCCTCGGAAGTCTAATTCGACATATGAGAATTTCTTGAGAGCAGGCACTTGCCTTTCCCACCAAGTATAGAAATCATTATCATAACCACTTTGGTTCACACCTTCACGACCTTAACGGAGAAATATGTCTCCCCATGTAGTAAGTCTAGGCCGGTGAGGGGAAAGTGGTGGCAATGGTACTCTAGGGATGAGAGTAGGAAGTCTCTTGAAGAATAACGACACAAAATGCTTGCATAAGTGAAGTTATTCCTTTGTCCCCTCTTGCAATCAGAGAGTTGATTTTTTATTATTATGATCATACCCAAACACCAATCAAACACCATACCCTGCATACATTCCACCGCAACTCACATATGAGTTTGAGTGGCCAAGTGTAATGAAGAAGAACCAACAATCCTTGCTACCATGCTTACTACCACCTATAATGGAAAGCTTGTTATTTGTGAAATTGGGATGCATGTTCCCTTCTTCTGTGTACCTTGTGGATAGTAAGTATCAATGTAATCTTGCACACTCATAGGGTCACCACCCCTACCAGTGCCCTCAAGGTTTACTGGCATGCCTCTATGGGAAATACCTGTAATGAAATAAATGCATTCTATTATAGTTTCCAATGTCTCTCCTTGTAGATAAAAAATAACGAGGTCATGGTCCCAGCAGCTAATAATATTCTCCAATAGATGGAAATTGGCTCTCAAGTTGGATGTACTATAGAATTTTAGCAAGTCGCATTGTTGCAATGCATGCAAAGTTAGGGCATCTTGCCTCGCCTCTTGATCCATATCCTCATATTATCTCTCTCTCCACTACAAAACCATTTTGTACCTACCCAATGACCACATTCAATCATTATAACTCGTCCTTTTCTTTTTATGTTGCCCATTTTTTTATTTTTCACAAGTCACGCAGCATACGGGACTATGCTTTCAGCACAACACGGTTCATACGCAGGTTGCACTGCAGAAACTCGCCTATAAAAAGCATATACATGACTGCTATTTAGCAGACCCATGTATGCTGCATAACTTTTTTAGGGATTGCACAAAAGCATAATTTTTTACACTAAAATAAAAAATTGAAGGGATAGAGAGAAGGATAAAAGAGAGATAACCAACCTGCAACTTGTGGAATTGGATTCGGTCCAGTGGTTTGTCCTCGGTGATCAAATGAAGTTGGGAGTTAAAACTTGCCATGTATAGTAATTTTCCAAATGGTATGTCTATTTTGGTTTTTTGAACTATTTATAGCAATAATTTCAAATTTTTGAACCATTCCCTATAGTTTCAAATTATTTTTTAACATATAGACTAATACCATGGTTTCTTGCTAACTGCAGTAGGTCCAGGATCATTAAAAAGTTTTTTCTGTCACATATAGGGTAGGATTTAGCCATCATTGCTGACATTGTACTTATACCTTATATGTCATTAAACCCAAGGATCATTTTTTCATCCATGTACTATGGCGTCAAACCACTTTTACCTCATATACATCATTGTTCCTCCGTGGATAGGGCCTCCTTATCATGGGTACCCTAGTTTAGAACACTTTATCATATTTCTAGTACCCATGCCACAATTGTGTTAGGTTTGTAGGAGCCTTCTTAGTTTCTTTTCATGACAAAATGAACCTCATTTTTCATCTTTTACAAGCTATCCCTATTTATAAGGCTCCCCACATTTATGGAGTTTTCTTTAGGCCTTGGTATGACTCCTCAAAATAGACTAGACTATTGAGTAAGCTTGTTCGTTCAGACTCGTTAAGAATAAATGAACAATCATCCGCATAGGTATAAGTTTACCATTTTTTTTTGGCCTTGTGGATTACTTAGGAAAAATGAATACTCTCTTTTCTGCAGAATTGAGAAGAGTATATTTAGGCATAGGTTTATCACTTTTCCGTACCTAAAGGACTAAACTTATAGAAAAGTTACACCCGGTATGAGCTTAGTTTTCTCTTTTTTTTACTCTGGACCCAAACCTGAAAAAGATTCTAAGCGTACTTTATGTCTTTGTCATGCTTGCAAAACCTACAGAACAAAGCATCACATTTACTATTGTAATCCCCATTTATTGTAATCAAATGGATCTTTTTGAGTGATATTTCCTTCCTTCACACTCGTTAAACATAGGATATCTTCCACTTAGAAGGTTCATCGGTCTGGTACTAGTTTACCCCTTTTTTGGACCTTTCCCACTATGTACAAAAAATATACACCTTAGTACTCCTAGAGCTAAGAGAGTTCTTTTTTGGATTTTTTTATACCATTCTGGCCTCAGGAGAATAAATTATATGAAAAATCACCCCCCTAGAGTCTTCTTCAGAGTTTTCAGATTCTCAAAATATGAAAACACCAATGAGCATGTACTAGTTCGGCCTCGTAAAATCCATGAATTAGTGAATATCAAGTATTATTCTCTGCCCTCTTCAATCTTGTAAAAATGAAGAGGGATTCGGGTTGAATTTCCAAGACTCGTTAAAATTTAACAGGAAAGGTAAGGAAGAATTGCTCTCTTTGGGTTATAAATAGTGGCATCATGTCATCCCTGAACAAAGAACTCTTCACTTTCCGATAGTCATGTCTCTGTTTACACTTTCAAATCAGCTATTACTTCAATTTTTTACTCCTCCACTTGTCCTTTATACATGGGGAATATAATCATGTCTCCTACATGAAAGATAAGTCTAGTTGTCATATCTACAAGTAAAAATTTGTCTTGGGTCACCTCTGTTTCATGCTCACTGTTCAAGGATATGTAGCTTTATCTTATCATTATCCTGATTCCCATTAGTATCCTCTCTAATATTTCCTTGTGTCTACCTTCCCACATCCAGTTTCCTGGTCACTCTTTTGATCTGTTGAAGGATTCATTTCCTTCCTCCTCACTTCACGGTTTATCATTAGCATCTACTGAAGATGAAGACCTAGATTTTTTAGGATGGTACCTTAGGATTCACTACCCTTATTGGTGAACTCCTTTGCTTCATTTGTTAGTATCACTCATTTTCTGACATTCTGTTGAGTTCCTTCCATGTTTGACTTTATCTCATTTATTCACATGGTAGGGATTGTACTAGTTCCTTTGGATTTGTTTGAATACCATAGGTTCAATATCTATAACCTAAGTTGCACAAGATTTTTTTATGTTCAACTACACTGCTTCCAGATTTTGAAGACCCATCATTATATATTGTGGCTTTGATCCACCTTTGTAATATATGTGGTCTTGTTACCTGTATCATATGATGTAATCAAATATTGTAAAGGAGATAGTGTTCCTATTTATTGAGCATGGCATCCTCAGATATGATTTTGTATATGAATTTGATATGTATTTGTTCAGGTACCTCCCTACTGCCTTGGTAACTGATTTCTCCAAGATTAAAGATTGTAATGTATTTTGGTCATCGCTTCCCTCTAACCTCACACATTAGGGGGCATATTTTATCATGCAAAATGGCACTTCTCCATCCAAGTACTGATAATCAATGTGTCGGTACATAAAAGGACAAAATGGATAGAAGTGGCCGAAACACTATAGATGGCCGAAACACTGTAGAAGTGGCCAAAACACTATAGATGGGAATACACGACTATTACCATTGCAACTTGTGTATCATATGTGAGTATTGACATTTCAGCTCACATATATATGATCAAGGTTGAAATCCATGGGTTGCCTTTATGAAAGTCGTGTATCATGCATGACCTACCAGTATTGATAGTCGGGTATTCCTTAATACAAAATTAAAAAATATAAACAAGTTTAGTCGAGGATAGTTGGGTCCTTAATCATAATTATCCCAACTTACCCAACCATATCAACCCTCATAACCTCTCTCTTTCCTCATGTATATATAGAGGGTATGGGTTGAGGCTAAACATCATGAATTGGAGAGAAAATTTATGCTGGTGGTTTTCCTTTAGATATATTGGAGGAGCATATGTCAGTGTCCTTGGCTGGCAGAGGAGCACTTGTCTCAGATGTTGGGTTGTAATCTCACCTCACTTGTTTATTAATAAAGAGAGTCCTTCTTCCAATATTGTGTCTTTTGCACTCTTATGCATTATCATTTCTGAATTGTTTTGTTATCTAATTGCAAGCATATTATTTCATTAACAATATATATATATATATATAGTATATAAGATAGTGATGGAAAGGTCTTGGTCTTTGCAGGTGTTGGATATACCCTAGAAGCTGTGGAAGCAATTTGAAGTGAAGAAGAAATCTAGGATCGACCATCATAAATAAGGTATGCCTAATTTCTTCCTATTTCTATTTCAAATTCTTAAATGCATGATTGTCTGGAAGTTAATTTAGTACGTTGGTAACCCCAGAGAGCCTAGGTTATAAGATTGTATTCTCCTGAACAAGAGTCCCTCCAAGCTTGTCCTCAAGATGAGTATGTTGGGTCATATTTTCAAATCAGAACCTTAAATGGAAATAGTAAATATTAAGATCTTATCGATTTGAGGTGTCCGACTTGGTGCCAGATCTAGATGACATAGGGTTTGTCAGAGAGACCCTAATTTTCCAAACTTGGAGTTTAGGAATTTTGTTTGGACAGAAATATGCACTTCTTTGAGGCGATTTTCTCAGTTAGGTCATTTTCTAAAGACTGAGGTGGGAAGCCTCCCAAACCTGATGCCCTAGTTTCTCCTGGCACTACTAAGAGGGTGAAAACTGAAACTTCTTCAAATTTGAAACTACTTCCACTAAAATATGCACCCTACTAAGGCGAGTTATCCTAGCCCTATTTTCTTGATGATCTGTAGAGAGAAGACCTTGAACTAGGAATCCCTAGTTTTCATTGTTGCACAATGGCTTATTTTAGAGTAGCTCTTATACCATGTTAGAATTTATAATATAATTTACTTGATTAGGATCTTTATCTGAAATAATAACAAGTACAACAAGATGCATAAGATAGAACATATACAAAAGACACATATGTTTTCACTGAGGAAACCATAAAGGAGAAAACTCCACAAACATCCTCAAAATAGTCCAGTCACAAATACTATTATCATAAGGTGAAAAAACCCTGAAATAAGAATTATTATGCAACAATGTATCTCTCCTCCTTGTATTTCTATATCTACTCATGTGAACACGAGTGAGTGCAAGTGTATATAAATGAGGGAGGGAATCTCCCTATTTATACCTTTCAAGTGGCTGCTCTAATACATGATTGGGGATGACCTCTTACCCTAACAGGTCTGACTTGTCCTAGAGAGAATCCAAAAATACATTACATGATGTTACACTTGGTACTATTTCCCCAACTTACAACGAAGGTTGCACCTCAAGGTCCATACACAATAATGGCATACCAAAGGGAGGAAAACACATCTCTGATGGGGGTACAACAACATACAATGATGATATACATCAAAATATATTTTGAAGTTACAAATACATCAACAAATTCTACCCATTCTCGCTTTTGAACAACTTCTTCAAAACAAGTAGGTTCTTTGTCTATAATATCACACATGAAAGCCACATGACTAGGAAATGGATTTGGCTTCTTCATTTGTCTTGAGGATTCTTCTGGAGCACCATACCTTTCTTTGTCTTAAATAATCTCACAAGCCCAAGATGAATTTATATTGTGGGAGATATTCATGTGGGAAGTTTCTTGGGGCTCCAACACATCATTTTCTTCTGGATTCTCATCATCACGAGAAGGTGCAACTTACTTCATTGGTTCTGCATCTCTGGAAACTAGAACTTCTTCATATGTTCCTTCAAGTTGGCACTTTCTCTATTTGTTGAGAGTTATATCTTCATCAAATGTTATATCCATTCTAATTTCCATATGATGGTAACCTAGTATACATATCCTTGAGTCATTGGAGACCTCATATTATCCAAGAAATATTCCTTTATTTCTGGAAGGATCTAAATTGTTTCTTTTCTCTTTTGGAATATGAACAAATACCGGACAACCAAATATATTGAGGTGACTTACCTCTAGTCTCTTTCCTGTGAACATTTCTTCATGGGTTTTGAACCCAGGTGCGTTATGGAATACTTTGTTTTGGCCATATATTGATGTCCTTGTTGCTTTATCCTATGAGTTCTTAGGAAGATATTAATCATGTATCATAGTATTCATTGCTTCCATAGTGGTATGGTTCTTCCTTTCAGTGACACCTTTGCATACTCCTTCACGATCAATCTTTTAGATATGGTAGACTTATGATTACCTTGCTCACATGTGGTAATAATTTGTAGTTTATGTGAGCAATACTTGTTGAGTATATGGTTTTCATTGATGTCAAAAGTGTTCACAAATGAAAAATAAATAACTAGCGTATATGATGGCTGAACCTACTCAGTAAAAGACTAAGGTAGTCATGACATGGCATGGCATAGTTGGGCATGTGGCATGACATATATGATGACATGGAGTAAAAATATCAAGTGAAGGAGGATTAGTTTTGAAAGATCAAGATTGAATGATGGACATTGATCCCGCACAAGATCCAACGGTTAGGAAACATCCCGTAATACGGAAACAAAATTGTGGAGTAAAAGTTGTGGGGAGGCAAATTTGGAAAATTGGTTGGGCATCTCACAAGCCACAAGCCACATGAGGAAGGAAAGTTGTGGGGAGGAAACTTAGGAAAGTTGGTCAGGCATCCTACATCCCACATCCTGAAATCTAAAGATCGAACAACTGAGATTAATACCGCAAAAAATATATCAATGGTGTGGAAAGGAAATTGTGGAAGTCCGAAAATCAGAAAACATGATTCCACATACCGCAATCCGCAAGATCAACCGTCAGAAATGACTACGCAAAATATCGATGGTGCAGAATAAATATTATGAAAAAGATTGCTGCGGAAATAATTTTGTGAAAAGGATAAAAAGGATGAATTGACATCTCACATCCCGCGTCCCACAAACTAGAGATCGACGGTCAAGAAAAATGCCTGACGAAGATCAACGGTCAAAAATAGTTGTGAGGCAATTTTGATGTGAAAAGGATATTTAAAGGAGGAAATATATAGAACAAATATACAGTCCAGATCGTACTTGACAGTAGGATCAACGAATCCAATTAAAACTGGTAAATATCATTGCAAAATTTTTTTTTGCATTGTGGAAATATCAGAGAACGATAAACAGGGCTGTGAAATTGAGATCTAAGGCTGAGGGAGGAATGAAACGTCGAAATTTGGTGAAGGAATGCGACAAATTGAAAATATAAGTGTTATTTGTGTGTGTTTGTAAACAAACAGTCATGACCCAATTTAAAAGACAAAGCAATGAAGAGTTGTGTTGAAACAATGAAGGTACTAGGAAATCACATGAATTTTGTGTTCTAAATGAAGTGTTTATGTTAACGAGTTTAATACATTCCATAGTGAATAATGTACAACTATTCCACAGTTTGAATAAAATCAGATTAGGGTGGCAGAGTGGTGCAAGGGCAGACCACAGGTCTGCAGGGGGGGTCAAATCCTCCTTCCAGTCGTAGCTGGAGAACAGTTTGTCGTAGCATCCTTGTCTATTAAAAATAGATAGATAACCATAAGGGGTGTTATAGCATCCTAGTTTGTAGCTGCAGCAAAAACCTAGGGTGTATCTTGCATCCTTTCTGTTGTAGCAGATAAATAATTTTGTAAATTCATCTTATTAATCCATATGAGTTGGTGGTTTTCTCTTTGAGGTTTCTACGATAAAATATGAATACAAGAAAAGTCCATTAAGCATTAAGACAAAGGGAAATAAGAATATTTTTTCACTACTCCAACAATATGACATAGAATTCTATAAATGTAATAACCATAAGCATATGGAAAGGGATTGTAAACTAAAAAATCCTACAAGGAATACTAATGCAACACAATTTCAGAGTACCAAGCAAAATAAATATTGGAGAGAAAAGGAATAACATGAAAGTTCCATGATTGCTCTATGTGCAACCGAAAACCAAAACCTATGGCACTTGGACAGTGGTTGCTCAAAACATATGACCTTTGACTCAAGTAAATTCATTACACTAAATGATAATAAAGGAGAAGTCACTTTTGGAGATAGTCTGTCTTCAAAAATAATTGGCAAAGGAACAACTGTTGTCAACAGCAAGATCAAAGCAAAAAAAAAATTCTAGTTGAAAACCTCAATCCTAATCTGCTCAGTGTAAGTCAAACATGTGACCAAGGTTACATTTGCATCTTTGACTCAAATAAAAAATAAGAAATCATGAAAGATAGTTGGCATTTCCATGAGGAATGCAAACAATGTATACATCTTGGAAAAATGAAAACCAAATCTATTTAAGCATGATAGATGAAAGTTGGTTTTGGCACAGAAGGTTGGGTCACCTAATTTTCGACAAACTTTCCAAAAGAAGCACAAAAGAAGCTGTAAGAGATCTTCCAAAACTTGTAGCTCCTCTAAATGCAGTATGTAAACATTGTCAACATGGGAAGCAAACTAGAGCCAGTTTCCAGACAAAGGAACATATGACCTCACACCCTTTGGAAATAGTACACACAGAACTTTGTGGACCAACCTGAACTAAAAGTCTACAAGGAGATCACTATTTCATGTTGCTCATTGATGATTACACAAGGATGTCCTAGGTATCCTTTCTCAAAGAAAAGTTAGAATCTTTTGAAAAATTTAAGATCTTCAAAGCAATGGTTGAAAATGAATCTAGTGTGAAAATCAAGTGTCTGAGATCAGATAATGGGGGAGAATTTACTTCAAATGAGTTTAATGAATTCTATGAAAATCATGGAATTAAAAGATAGTTTTCAACTGCAAGAAATCCATAGCAAAATGGGGTTGTTGAAAGAAAAAATAGAACAGTCCAAGAATCTACCAGAACAAAGGCTTAATGAAGAAAAATTATCAGATTAATTTTGGAGAGAAGATGTATACACAAATGTCTACACACTCAACAAAGCACAACTCAGAGTAAAGAAGGATAAGACTCCCTATAAATTATGGTATGGAAGACCAACATCAGTCAGATATTTTAAAATATTTGGCAGTAAATTTTACATCAAAATATACGAGGATGATCTCGGAAAGTTTGACTCTAGGACTGATGAAGGAATATTTCTGGGATATTAATCCACCAAAAAGGCATCTAGATTCTTCAATAAAAAGTTACATAAAATTATAGAGAGTGCTGATGCAAAAGTAAATGATGTAAAACCAAAGAAAGAAGAAGATCGTGAAGATATTAATACAAGTGATGACAAGACAAAAGAACTGCAAAGAGACGAGAGTATTCATAATGGAGAAGAGGGAAAAGAAAAGGAAGATACATAGGAAAATGAAGAAGACCTCCCTAGACCTAACACTATAAATCCATCTAGAAGGACACAAAAGGATCATCCAAAATCACAGATCATGGGTGATAAAAATGCTGGAGTCAAAATAAGAAGACAACTAAAAGGTGTTGAACAAGCCCTACTATCCATAGTAGAACCCAAAAACTTCACAGAAGCTAGAAAACGTGATGAATGGGTCAAATCCATGAATGAAGAACTAGATCAAATTGAAAAAAATGAGACCTGGGAACTTGTCCCAACACCTAAAGATAAGAACATTGTAGGAACCAAATGGATTTTCAAAAACAAATTCAATCAAGATGGTCAAGTAATAAAGAACAAAGCAATATTGGTGTGTAAGGGTTATGCCCAAGTAGAAGGTATTGAATTTGAAGAAACCTTTTCTCCTATAGCTCGACTTGAAGTAATCAGAATGTTTTTACCACTGTCATGCCATAAAAACTTCAAGGTATATCATATGGATGTCAAGTCTGCATTTCTAAATGGCAATTTAGAAGAAGAAGTATATATTGAACAACCTGAAGGGTTTCTTCTGTCAAAGAAAAATTACTATGTCTACAAACTGAACAAGGATCTCTATGGTCTTAAAAAAGCTCCAAGAGCATGGTTTTCAAGACTAGATAGCTACTTAAAACAACAAGGTTTTAAAAGAGGAGCCACTGAAAGTAATATTTATCTAAAAATAAAAGATAAAAACATAATAATTTTCGTTGTCTATGTGGATGATATCATATTTGGAAGAAATCTTCAAATACTATGTGTATATTTTGCCTCTTAAATAAATAAAGAGTTCAAAATGTCAATGTTGGGTGAATTAACTTTCTTTCTAGGATTGCAAGTTCACTAAACAAAAGAAGGAATTTTCATCTCTCAAACTAAGTACATCAAGGATATGTTGAAAAAGTTTAAGATGGAAGATTCCAAACCTGTTGGTACTCCAATGGTCACTGGTTACAGGTAAGGATGATGAATCACTAGAAGTAGATCATACCATGTGTAGATCTATGATCGACAGTCTGCTATATGTAACAGCAACAAGAATAGATGTCATGTAAGCTGTTGGATTGGTAGCTAGATTCCAATCATCTCCCAAGGAAACACATGTAACCACAGTAAAAAGGATTTTCAAATATCTAAAAGGCACCATGGAGTATGTTCTATGGTATTCGAAAGGACAAGACTTTACCCTAAAAGAATTTACTGATGCAGATTGGGTAGGAAGTGTTGACGATCGAAAAAGTACTTGTGGAGCAGCATTTTTTCTAGGAAATTTTTTAGTATCATGGTAAAGTAAAAAAATAATCTATTTCACTTTCCACACCAGAAGCATAATATATTACTGCTGCCTCATGTTGTGCTCAGGTTATTTGGATGAGACAAACTCTAGAAGATTTACTTGTAAAATATGAACATCCAATAGTTATCAATTGTGATAACACTAGTACTATAAATATGTCTAAATATCCTATCATGCATTCCAATACAAAACATATACCAATCAAGTATCACTATCTAAGAGAACAGGTTTCTCAAAAAAACTGTCAAATTAGAATATATTGACACTAAAGAACAGATTACTGACATTTTTAACAAACCACCACCTAAATATGCTTTTGAGTGTCTTAGACAAAAAATTGGGAGTAATTCCATTTTGAAAAACACTAAGAGGGAAGAGCCCAGTCTCAGGGGGAGAAATGATGACAGGGGGAGGTGTCACATAGAAAGGTTCCTTTGTCATTGTTGTCAAAAGGGGAGAATGTTTAGAGGTTGCCACCAATGCCAAAGGGGGATATTTTTGAGTATATGGTTTTCATTTATGTCAAAAGTGTTCACAAATGAAAAATAAATAACCAGCGTATATGATGTCTGAACCTACTCAGTAAAAGATTAAGGTAGTCATGACATGGCATGGCATAGTTGGGCATGTGGCATGACATATATGATGACATGGAGTAAAATATCAAGTGAAGGAGGATAAGTTTGTAGAAATAATAGATCAATGCTATGTGTAATGATCCTAATAAGAAGCACAGGAAATAGATCTTGCTACTAAGAATTCTCACAAGCATACACAGGAAAAATAGAGAGAAGAAAAAAGACTGAATCACATGAATGAAGAGATGAATATTGGTGTGTATCTTTCCATTGAATACTTATGAATAATAGTGTACATAAATAGTACATCCCTCATAGGAAAATAAAATTGTATGGAAACAACTCATAAAGCTCAAAAAGGCTAACTTACCAAAAGGCTGACTTATAAAACCCCCATAGGTGGATAAAGCACTTGCTAAATCTATCAAGGACCTCACGAGTTGGAAAAAGCATGAGTGAATTTTCAAGGAGATGGAAATAACATGCTAATCCTAGAAAATGGAGAAAAACTAATGGAGGATGAGTTGGAAACAAAAGCTCCCAGTTTCCTAGTTGACTAGCTTTTATCTTATCCATAGAAAAGCAAGAAAAGCAGAAAAAACAAAATAAAGTAGAATCTGCTGTAAAGTCCTGTATACTAATTATGGATGGTCAAAAGGTGGTCAAGATCAACCTAGAATTGGAAAAAAATCATTCATAGGATATAGATGGCATGTATTGACTTTAAGGTGCAAGTGGATGCCAACTAATTAAGCTAGTGGGTGAATAATTAATCAAATAATGATTAATTATTTTATCCTAAGTTGTGAGTGGGTTTAATATATTCCTAAACCCACCTATAATTCTGACTTTATGATGGTATGACAAAAAATATGGATGCATATGGATGCATATAGGGCCCAACAACAAGACTATGGTCACCCTTTAACAATTATTATGTCCAGAAAAGTGAGGAAAGAGGCAAAACCAAATGGGTAAAATCCTCCCTCAAGATAGGACAAGGAACAAAATTTGAAATATGTATTTATTCAACATATCCTTATCTTCACTTGAATCAGCTGAGTGAACCGCTTCTGGATGGAAGACTTGTTGAAGAAATCATGAACTCCATGATCATGTGCTGAAGTGTAGAACCTGCAAGAAGGAAGACGAGAGACTCCTTGTATCTCATCAACTGATGAAGTAGGAGAATTATCTGAATGCTTCTTGCTGCTGTCAAAATATTATCTGCAAACATAATCTGAAATGGAAAAGAGATCTGTGCATACTCCTTCCCAAAGAGTACAAAAAATAAGGCAATTTATTTCACACCCAATTCCCTAAATAGCTGCAAAATTGTGATGTGAATCACATGTAAATATTCCAATATGCTGTAGCACATTTATAGATATTATATGAGGCTGATAAAACAATGATATATCAGAAACATTAGCATATGTAACAGCAAATACAAAGGCTTCAGTGGCTCCATGAGGATATAGGGCTAGACTAGGAAAATTATGAACCATTGGGGAAAACTGATAGGTGTAAAAATATGAATGATGGATGGGCTTAAGATATGAACAATAAGTGTTTAGAACAGATACAAAAATGTTTAATATCAGTCCAAATATGAATAATGACATAGATAACCATCCAATGAAGGATAGGAAATACTTCAAACCATGTAAGATAAATATCACTGCATAAGAGACCAATGAGGAATCAACTAATGATCTTGGGATTTGTATAGTCTTTGGATTATTCAGAGGTATGATAGATGGTATGGATGGTGGTATTATATGTGTCATGACATGCATATCAGCCTGAAAACAATCTTCTAAATCAGATATACAAGCTTGTGAGGAAGAGCTGCTCAAAGGTAAGTCAATATCTAGTGAAAAATCACAATTTTTGGGAGATGAATCTAGTAGACTGAGAGGAGGATCATCAAAGAAAGGTTCTGATATTTATGATTCTGATATATCAAATATTAAATCTATATCAGAGACATGAGAAAAGGAGATAACTCTGGCACTCAAAGCATAAGTTATATCACCTTGGAACTGCGCAGTATGACATTGTTCTGAGGAATCAACAGGCTTCTCTAGTTCATTTGGAACTTTGATCTTGTGCTTCTCAAGAAGCTGAGACATGATTTCCATATTATTCTTGAAACACTTATTCTCTGAATGAAAACCCTTTCTGCAATAATAACACTTGGATTTGCTCCCTTTCTTCTTAATTTTCTTCATTAAATCTTCATCTTCAATTTCTGACTTTGGCTTCATCACAATTTTCTTCTCTTTTGATTTGAATTTCTTGCTTCCTTGAACCAAGAGAGAATGATCCTTGCCCTTTGAAGAATTAAGGACACCCATATGGATCAATTTATCTTGCTCCTTTTTTAGTGAATCAAGAAAATAATTTAAAGAAGGCATTTTCCACTTAGGAACAACAAGCCTAGTAGCATGAAAAGAGGACACAAAAACTGAGTAATCAAGACCCAATTTTGAAAGAATGGAAAGGATTAATTGATCATATGCTTTCTCAATCCCACATTGCTTGAGAATTATAACAAGTGACTTGAATTTGGTGAAGAAACCCTCAAGAGATTCAAAATTGCTTGGACTCAGTGAGAATAACTCAATCTCCAATTGATGCGCTCTTAGCTCATCTTGAACTCCAAAGAGAGACTCCAATTGAGTCCATACTTGGTTTGGAGTGGTAAAGACATCTAGATGAAAGAGTAGATCAGGATAAATAGAGAGGAAAAGCAATCCATAGGCTTCATCCAACCTATTATGCCACTTAGCTTTCTCAATCACAGCATTGGGCTCATTCTCCAAAGCTAGTGTAACTCTGTATAATCCTCTACTACACAATAGAATGGAGATTTTGGATTTTAATTCATGGTAGTTGAATAATTATAGCTGATGAAGAATCCATATTTCTGAATTTATTTTCTCAAGAATAAAATCTCTGCAACCTACAAAACAAACTAGGAGAAAATCTTGTAAGCTAGACAAGCTCTTCTTCAAAGAGGGATAGGAGACTGGATGTGCTCCTCAACTCTATATAAATTGATCAACCTGCTGCTATGATACCATGTATAAATAATAGATCAATGCTATGTGAAATGATTCTAAGAAGAAGCACAGTAAATAGATCTTGCTACTAAGAATTCTCACAAGCATACACAGGAAAAATAGAGAGAAGAAAAGAGACTGAATCACATGAATGAAGACATGAATATTGGTGTGTATCCTTCCATTGAATAATTAAGAATAATAGTGTACATAAATAGTACATCCCTCATAGGAAAATCAAATTGTATGGAAACAAATCATAAATCTCAAAAAGGCTGACTTACCAAAATATAGCAAACCCCCATAGGTGGATAAATCACTTACTAAATCTATCAAGGACCTCACGAGTTGGAAAAAGCATGAGTGAGTTGTCAAGGAGATGGAAATAACATGCTAATCCTATAAAATGGAGAAAAACTAATGGAGGATGGGTTGGAGAAAAAATCTCCCAGTTTCATAGTTGACTAGCTTTTATCTTATCCATAGAAAAGCAGGAAAAGCAGAAAAAGAAGAATAAAGTAGAATCTGCTCTAAAGTCCTGTATACTAATTCTAGATGGTAAAAAGGTGGTCAAGATCAACCTAATATTGGAAATAAATAATTCCTAGGATATAGATGGCATGTATTGACTTTAAGGTGCAAGTGGATTCCAACTAATTAAGCTAGTGGGTGAATAATTAATCAAATAATGATTAATTATTTTATCCTAAGTTGTGAGTGGGTTTAATATATTCCTACGAAGTTTTGAAACATCAATATCGAATGGTGGACATTGATCCCGCACAAGATCAAATGGTCAGGAAACATCCCGCAATAGGGAAACAAATTGTGGAGGAAAAGTTGCGGGGAGGAAACTTTGGAAAATTGGTCGGGCATCCCGCATCCTACATCCCACAAGCCACATGCAGAACGAAAGTGGGAGGAAAATTAGCAAATTTGGTCGGGCATCCGACGTCCCACATCCCTAAATCTAAATATCAGACAGCTGAGATTAATCCCACCAAAAATAGAGCAACTTTTGTGGAAATACCGTTGCGGAAGTCCGAAAATCGGAAAGCGTGATTTTGCATCCCGCAATCCACAAGATCAACCGTCAAGAATGACTCCGCAAAATATCGATTGTGCGAAGGAAATATTGCAAAAAATATGGTTGCAGAAAGAAGTTTGCAGAAATGATAAAAAGGATGAATTGACATCCCGGATCCTGCGTCCCACAAACTGGAGATCGACGGTCAGGAAAAATGCCCAACAAAGGTCAACGGTCAGAAATTGTTGTGAGGTAATTTTGATGCAGAAAGGATATTTCAAGGAGGAAATATGTAGAATAGATCTACGGTCTAGATCGTACTTGACAGTAGGATCAATGGCTTCGATTAAAAATGGTAAATATCATTGCAGAAAGAGTTTTTGCATTGCGGAAATATCAGAGAATGATAAATAGGGCTGTGAAATTGAGATATGAGGCTGAGGGAGGAATGAAACATCAACATTTGGTGAAGGAATGTGACGAATTAAAAAGGTAAGTGTTATTTATGTGCTTTTGTAAAAAAACAGTCACAACCCAAATTGAAAAGATGCATCAATGAAGAGTTGCGTTGAAACGATGAAGGTACTAGGTATTTAAATGAATTTTGTGTTCTAAATGAAGTGTCTCTATTAACAAGTTTAATAGATTCCATAGTGAATAGCTTACAACTATTCTAGAGTATGAATAAAATCATATTAGGGTGGCAGGGAGGTGCTAGGGTAGACCACAGATTTATAGGGGGGTCAAATCCTCCTTTCAGTCGTAGCTGGAGAACAGGGTGGCGTACCATCCTTGTTTATTAAAAGTAGACAGAAAACCATAAGGGGTGTTGTAGCATCCTAGTTTGTAGCCGCAGGAAAAACCTAGGGTGTATCTTGCATCCTTTTTGTTGTAGTAGATAAACAATTTTGTAAATTCATCTTATTAATCCGTATGAGTTGGTGGTTTTCTCTTTGAGGTTTCCACGATAAAATATGTGTTATAATTGTTGATTATTCTATGTTTTAGTTTAAAAAGGTCAATACTGATTCACCCCCTCTCTCAGTATTGTGGGATAAACCAACAATTGGTATCAGAGTGAGGTTCCTTCGCAAACAACTTAACCACAAGAAGGAAGATCCCATTAAAATAAAAAAATTGATCAACAAGAAGGACTGTCCACTAACAAACCTCCACTATTTACCGGAGATAATTATCTGTACTAGAGTGTTAGAATGAGATGTCATCTAATATCCCTGAGGTGGAAGGTTTGGGTAGAAACTGAAAAAGAACTTAACATTGGAAACCTATACCCTACAAACATAGTTGAACTAGGACAATATGAAGGTAATGACAAATCTCTAAACAAAATCTTAAGTGGCTTAACACAATCAGTATTTACTAAGGTTATGCAATGCACATCTGCCAAACAAGATTGGGACAAATTAAAACTAATCTATGAAGGAGAATCTAAAGTCAAAGAATCCAAAATTCAAATATATAGAAGTCAGTTTGAAAGTCTGAACATGAAAGAAGAAGAGAATATTGGTGAGTATCTTCTTCGTGTAGATGAATTTGTTAATGCGATCAAAGGGCTTGGAGGAAAACTAAAAGAAAAGGTAGCGGTAAGTAAAGTACTAAGAACATTACCAATGAGGTATAACCCAAAAGTATCCACCTTAGAAGAACGAGATGATCTTAAAAATATGACAATGGATGAGCTACATGGAATTCTCAATGCATACAAAATGAGAACAGGACAAAATGAATCTTCAAGAAAGGAAGTAGTCTTTAAGTCCACCTTAAAAAATCAATCAGAAAATCCAAATGATGAAGAATATTTTTTCATTAGTAAACTTGAGAAAGGGACAGGAAAGTACAAGGGAAAATTACCTTTAAAGTGTTTTAATTATGGAAGGATTGGACAGTTTGCCTCCAAATGCACCTACAGTAAACAAGATGAGAATGAAGAAAAAGAAACTTCAAAATTCAGAAGAGGTAAACCAGGAAGCAAGAAAAAACCCTATGGGAACAAAAAAATTGTGTATTCCATGGAAGACAGTGAAGATTCAGATAAAAGTGAAGCTAAAGAAACTGAAGTACTATTTATGGGTCTAGACACTCAAACCTCATATAGTGACTCGGATGTAGAGGGAGAAGTGGACCTAAGAGATGAACTTGTCAGTGCTCTTGAAGAACTTGACAAAAGCAGAAAGAAGAACAAACAGTCGAATATTATCATCAATCAGTTGGAATCCCAACTTCTAGAAGCCCAAAATGTTGAAAGGATATGAACCTTCAGCTCAAACAAAAAATACAAGAATTTGAAAAACTTGCAAAGGAGATCACACAATTCAAGAAAAAGATTGATGAAGGATCCATCAAATCAAAATTTAAGAACAACTCAAGGATTCTAGATGACATTCCGAGTAGCCAAAAACCATCAAATGATAATTTTGGTTTGGGGTTTGTTAAAGAGAATAAGCCATAAAATTTTCCTATCACCAATCAAAAGGAGGTAAGAAAAGTTATGCTGAAATATTGAAGACTCCAGCTAAAAATAAAGTAAACAAGAAAGTTGGCTTAATTTCTTAGGATGAAAACAGAAATAATATAGCATGAAGAGACCAAATACATATCTACAGATCTTTTTAGGTTACTGATATTCTTATAATAATTTTGGTCATAAAGCTTTAAATTGAAGAACTAAAAGAAAGGAATTTGAATACAAGAAAAATCCATTAAGCATTAAGACAAATGGAAATAAGAATATGTTTTCACTACTCCAACAATATGACATAGAATTCTATAAATGTAATAACCATGGGCATATAACAAGGGATTGTAAACTAAAAAATCCTACAAGGAATACTAATGCAATTCAATCTCACAGTACAAAGCAAAATAAATATTGGAGAGAAAAGGAAGAACATGAAAGTTCCATGATTGCTCTATGTGCAACCGAAAACCAAAACCTATGGCACTTAGATAGTGGTTGCTCAAAACATATGACCGGTGACTCAACTAAATTCATTACACTAAATGATAATAAAGGAGAAGTCACTTTTGGAGATAGTCTGTCTTCAAAAATAAATGGCAAAGGAACAACTGTTGTCAACAACAAGATCAAAGCAGAAAATGTTTTGCTATTGAAAAACCTCAATCCTAATTTGCTCATTGTACGTCAAACATGCGATGAAGGTTACATTTGCATCTTTGACTCAGAAAAATGTAAAATAAAAAATAAGAAATTAGGAAAGATAGTTGGCATTGCCATGAAGAATGCAAACAATGTATACATTTTGGAAAATGAAAACCAAATCTATTTAAGCATGATAGATGAAATTTTGTTGTGGAACAGAAGGTTAGGATACCTAAGTTTCGACAAACTTTCCAAAATAAGCGCAAAATAAGTTGTAATAGATCTTCCAAAAATTGTAGCTCCTCTAAATGCAGTATGTAAACATTGTCAACATGGGAAGCAAACCGGAGCTAGTTTCAAGACAAAGGAACATATGACCTCACACCCTTTGGAAATAGTACACACAAACCTTTGTGGACCAACCAGAATTAATAGTCTACAAGGAGATCACTATTTCATGTTGCTCATTGATGATTACACAAGGATGACCTCGGTAGCCTTTCTCAAAGAAAAGTCAGAAGCTTTTGAAAAATTTAAGAACTTCAAAGCAATGGTTGAAAATGAATCTAGTGTGAAAATCAAGTGTCTAAGATCAAATAATGGGGGAGAA
The DNA here is from genome assembly GCA_001517045.1 of Pseudotsuga menziesii. Classification (NCBI taxonomy): domain Eukaryota; kingdom Viridiplantae; phylum Streptophyta; class Pinopsida; order Pinales; family Pinaceae; genus Pseudotsuga; species Pseudotsuga menziesii. The sequence continues at coordinate 336,991 of LPNX010230690.1, forward strand.
TTTACCTCAAATGATTTTAATGAATTCTGTGAAAATCATGGAATTAAAAGACAGTTTTCAACTGTGAGAACTCCACAGCAGAATGGGGTTGTTGAAAGAAAAAACAGAACAGTCAAAGTAGCTACCAGAACAAAGGCTTAATGGAGCAAAATTATCAGATTAGTTTTGGAGAGAAGATGTATACACATTTGTCTACACACTCAACAGAGCACAACTCAGAGTAAAGAAGGATAAGACTCCCTACAAATTATGGTATGGAAGACCAACATCAGTTATATATTTTAAAATATTTGGCAGTAAATTTTACATCAAAATAAACGAGGATAATCTTGGAAAGTTTGACTCTAGGACTGATGAAGGAATATTTCTGGGATATTTATCCACCAAAAAGGCATATAGATGCTTCAATAAAAAGTTACATAAAATTATAGAGAGTGCTGATGCAAATGTAGATGATGTAAAACCAAGGAAAGAAGAAGATCCTGAAGATATTAATACAAGTGATGACAAGACAGAAGAACTACAAAGAGATGAGAGTATTCATAATGGAGAAGAAGGTAAAGAGGAGGAAGATACACAAAAAATGAAGAAGATCTCCCTAGACCTAACACTGAAACTCCATCTAGAAGGAAACAAAAGGATTATCTAGAATCACAGATCATGGGTGATAAAAATTCCGGAGTCAAAACAAGAAGACAACTAGCAAGTGTTGAACAAGCCCTACTATCCATAGTAGAACCCAAGAACTTCAAAGAAGCTAGAAAAAGTGATGAATGGGTCAAATCCATGAATGAAGAACTAGATCAAATTGAAAAAAATGAGACCTGGGAACTTGTCCCAAGACTTAAAGATAAGAACATTGTAGGAACCAAATGGATTTTTAAAAACAAATTCAATCAAGATGGTCAAGTAATAAGGAACAAAGCAAGATTGGTGTGTAAGGTTTATTCCCAAGTAGAAGGTATTGACTTTGAAGAAAATTTTTCTCCTGTAGCTCGACTTGAAGCAATCGAAATGTTTTTACAGCTGTCATGCCATAAAAACTTCAAGGTATATCAGATGGATGTCAAGTCTGCATTTCTAAATGGAAATTTAGAAGAAGAAGTATATATTGAATAGCCTGAAGGGTTTCTTCTGTCAGAGAACAATGACTATGTCTGTAAACTAAAAAAGGATCTTTATTGTCTTAAACAAGATCCAAGAGCATGGTTTTCAAGACTAGATAGCTACTTAAAACAACAAGGTTTTAAAAGAGGAGCCACTGAAAGTAATATTTATCTAAAAATAGGAGATAAAAACATGATAATTGTTGTTGTCTATGTGGATGATATCATATTTGGAAGAAATATTCAAATACTATATATTTTTCCTCTAAAATGAAGAAAGAGTTCAAAATGTCAATGTTGGGTGAATTAACTTTCTTTCTAGGATTGAAAGTTCACCAAAGAAAATAAGGAATTTTCATCTCTCAAACTAAGCACATCAAGGATATGTTGAAAAAGTTTAAACTGGAAGATTCCAAACCTATTGGTACTCCAATGGTCACCAGTTGCAAGTTAAGTAAGGATGATGAATCACTAGAAGTAGATCATACCATTTACAGATCTATGATTGACAGTCTACTATATGTAACAGCCACAAGACTAGATGGCATGCAAGCTATTAGATTGGTAGCTAGATTCCAGTCATCTCCCAAGGAAACACATGTAACCACAGTAAAAAGGATTTTCAAATATCTAAAATTCACCATGGATTATGGTCTACGGTATTCGAAAGGACAAGACTTTACCCTAAAAGTGTTTACAGATGTAGATTGGGCAGGAAGTGTTGACGATCGAAAAAGTACTAGTGGAGCAGCATTTTTTCTTGGAAATTGTTTAGTATCATGGTCAAGTAAAAAAAATCCTCTATTTCACTTTCAATTTCCCCCTTTGCCATCAATGCCAAAGGGGATATTGTTGAGTATATGGTTGTCGTTTATGTCAAAAGTGTTCACAAATAAAAAATAAATAACCAGCGTATATGATGTCTGAACCTACTCAGTAAAAGACTAAGGTAGTCATGCAGTAAAAGAATAAGGTAGTCATGACATGGCATGGCATAGTTGGGCATGTGGCATGACATATATGATGACATGGAGTAAAAATATCAAGTGAAGGAGGATAAGTTTTGAAACATCAATATCGAATGGTGGACATTGATCCCGGACAAGATCCAATGATTAGGAAACATCCCGCAATCTGGAAAAAAAATTGTGGAGGAAAAGTTGTGGGGAGGAAACTTTGGAAAATTGGTCGGGCATCCCACATCTCACAAGCCACATGTGGAAGGAAAGTTGCAGGGAGGCAACTTAGGAAAGTTGGTCTGGCATCTGGCATCTCGCATCTCTAAATTTGAAGATCAGACAACTGGTATTAATCCCACCAAAAATAGATCAACGGTGCGGAAAGACCATTGCAGAAGTCCGAAAATCGGAAAGCGCGATTCCACATCCTGCAATCCGTAAGATCAACCGTCAAGAATGACTCCGCAAAATATCGACGGTGCGGAGAAAATATTGCGGAAAATATGGTTGTGGAAATAATTTTGTAGAAATGATAAAAAAGATGAATTAACATCCTGCATCCTGTTTCCCACAAATTGGATATCAACGGTCAAGAAAAATGCCTGATGAAGGTCAACGGTCAAAAAATGTTGTGATGTAATTTTGATACGGAAAGGAGATTTCAAGGAGGAAATCTATAGAAAATATCTATGGTCTAGATCGTACTTGAAAGTAGGATCAATGGCTCTGATTAAAACTGGTAAATATCATTGCAAAAAGAGTTTTTGCATTGCAGAAATATCAGAGAACGATAAACAGGGCTGTGAAATTGAGATATGAGGATGAGGGAGGAATGAAACATCGACATTTGGTGAAGGAATGTGACGAATTGAAAAGTTAAGTTCTATTTATGTGTTTTTGTAAACAAACAGTCATGACCCAAATTGAAAAGAGACATCAATGAAGAGTTGCGTTGAAACGATGAAGGTACTAGGTATTTAAATGAATTTTGTGTTCTAAATGAAATGTATCTATTAACAAGTTTAATAGAGTCCATAGTGAGTAACTTACAACTATTCCACAGTATGAATAAAATCGGATTAGGGTGGTAGGGCAGTGCTAGGGAAGACCACATATATGTAGGGGGGTCAAAGCCTCCTTTCAGTCATAGCTGGAGAACAGGGTGGCGTAGCATCCTTGTCTTTAAAAACAGATGGAAAACCAAAAGGGGTGTTGTAGCATCCTAGTTTGTAGCTGCAGGAAAAACCTAGGGTGTATCTTGCATCCTTTCTGTTGTAGCAGATAAACAATTTTGTAAATTTATCTTGTTAATGAGTATGAGTTGGTGGTTTTCGCTTTGAGGTTTCCATGATAAAATATTTGTTATAATTGTTGATTATTTTTTGTTTTAGTTTAAAAAGGTCAATACTGATTCACCCCCCCCGCTCTCAGTATTGTGGGATAAACCATCAAGACTTATATGCCATAGTTCACATGGACTTGCAGTATCATGAATCAAGGTTGATTTTGAGTGACCTTTTAGTTTATACAAGCCACCTTCTTCTTCTTGTTAATGAGTATGAGTTGGTGGTTTTCTCTTTGAGGTTTCCATGATAAAATTTGTGTTATAATTGTTGATTATTTTGTGTTTTAGTTTAAAAAGGTCAATACTGATTCACCCCCCCCCTCTCAGTATCGTGGGATAAACCATCAAGACTTCTATTCCATAGTTCACATGGAATTGCAGTATCATGAATCAAGGTTGATTCTGAATGACCTTTTAGTTTATACAGGCCACCTTCTTCTGTCCAAATTACATATTCATATTATATAGATTTCCTATAGGCCACATAAGAACTTCACCATCTATAAAACATATTATTCAATTTCTTCATTTTATAACTTCTTGGGAGGTTCTTCTTCGACTAAATGAGCATGATGTATTTTGTTATTCTTCCACCTATATTATTCTTGTTTAGTTGGACAATTTCTGGCAATGTGTCCTATCTGATTACAATGGTAACATTTATAAGAGGAGAAGTCCTTATGCTTGTAGTCTCCATTTTTGTTCTTTTGAAACTTCTTAGGAGGATGAGACTCCTTATGATTTTCCTTCTTGAAATGATGTTTACCTTTTCTTATTCTAGTATGGGTAGATATATCATGGTCATAATCTCTAAGTAGTGCTTCTTGGTTTTCTACTCTAGCTTCCTCCCAGACACATTCTTCCCATAGGATATCAAATTGTATGGTTTCCTTCCTTGCACAAATTGTCTATATGTAGGAATCCCATGGTCTAGTAACACCATTGAGAGAGGTCATTAGTACTTCATCTTCATCAATCTTGTCTTCAATTTATTCTATTTTTTATTTGAATTGAGAAACCCTTATGAAGTAGTCTTGGATAGATTCACCCTTGCTCATTTTTGTACTTTTGAGTTGGGCTCTCAAATTCATCTTTTGGTTGATGTTACTTCCTTCATACATTATTGATAAGGCATCAAACATCTCCTTAGGTGTATCCATGGAGGATACTTGAGTAATCAAGTGATCCTTGATAGAATTTTGTATGATCCTCTTGGCTCTAATATTGTCCTTTTTGTAATTTTCCTTTGGAAGATCATTCTCTTCTAGAATGATTCCTATTTTTTTATTTATAAAGCACATAATTTTTCTATGCCTTCCAATTTGTCATCAAGATTAGTGCTTGGATACATCTTGTCTCAGAGAGTAGAAAATGAAAAAAAATTGAAGCTTCTCAGAAATGTAAACTTTACTTAACAAAATGTGTGCTTAACTGAGGAAAGTATGTTGGTATAGTCAGTTTATGAAGACTCCAAATTCTAACCCTTTGAAACTGGACTTGCAATAATCTGGACTGTAGTTTCTAGTTCTGGTTCTGGATTTTGGTTTTCTGGTTCCAAGCCAAACTAGGGATTTACTTTCCAGATTATATTCCCAATGAAAAACTTTGATTCAATTGTTAAAAATGCACCTAGTTGGGGAGCACTTCCCAATGTGACTTACACTCAAAAAATCCTCTTTAGTGGAAAACCCTAATATTCTTGTCCAGAGAAGGAGAGAGATATTTACCAAGTGAAAATTTCTCTTTTCATGCTAGATATGATACCATGTTAAATTTTATATGCTTATATAGCCTATTTCCTAACTTGATAAGCATTTAATACATTTTCATAATAACAACATAAAGAGGATCACTGAAAGAAACATAATCACAAGGTACACAACAATTTACCCTGGGAAACCCAAAAGGGAAAAACCCAGCCAAAATTCCTCAATGTATATTATCGAAATGAAATGACCAAAGAATAAGGTCTCATAAGAGAGAGAGAGAGAGAGAGAGAGAGAGAGAGAGAGAGAGAGCAAACCTGAAGCATAAGAGCCAAAACACCAAAGACACTTGTCCTCCTCCTACTCTGTCCTTCCTTCTTTCTCTCTCTTGTGCAATACATGATTGAGTTTGTATAAATGAGGTAGGGATCCTCCCTATTTATATTAATATCCCAACTAGCAATTTACTCTAACTAGTCGACCTACATACGTAAACGCACAATAATAATTTATTATTCTTTTTGGGTATTATTGACTCGAATTACAACATAAGGTTTACCTCATGACTTTTCATGAAATTTTACATTAGTAACATCTCAGGAAGGAGGAATATTAATAATGTAAAGTACAAGTAGAATATTCTTCGAAGTTACATCATTTCAACACACCTCCTTGATAAGAAGGGTATTCTACTGACAACAACAACAATTAGTGTGGCTCTACACAACATCATTTGAAGGAGGGAGGAGGAATCATAAACATTATCTTTTTGAACATCATCTAGTACATATATAGATCATCAAAAGTTTTGAAAAACATCATCATCTACAATACAGAGCTAGAGCATCATCATCTACAACATGGAACTGGAGCATCATCATCTACAATATGGAACTAGAGCATCATCATATGTAGCATAGAGTTGGAGCATCAACATCTGCAACACAGATATGGAGCATCATCATATGTAGCATGGAAATAGATCATCACCTGTAGCATGGAGTTGTATCATCATCATTTGAAACATGGAAATCTGTCATCACCTCTAGCATGGATTTGCAACATCATCATCTACAACATGGAACTGGACCATCACCTGTTGCATGGAGTTGGAGCATCATCATCATCTGCATCTCATCATCATTTTTTACAAATAATTTTACAAATTTTAAGACAATCCTAGAGGCCGAGTGTCACAACTTGGATCTGATTCCAATCTATAACATACCCACACATTACACAGCTACTCAGAAACCCATCTACAAATAAATCATACAAGAGTACTGCATAGGATCTATAAAAATCACAAAAATTTAAATCAAAAGGCTTATTAAGTAACAATGGCACCCAATTGACTCACTTATGGGGAAGCGTAGTTTAAAATTTATTTATTTAAATATTAATAATTTTACATTCAGTTTGATTACAATTAGAATTAACTAAACATTTCCTAACAAGGTTAATTAGCACTGTCGTCAGGTTAACACGCCATTTTGACATTACCATGTTTTTCCTGACATTGGAAGTCGAAATCCATCACACACAACCAACAAATAAATATACCACTTTCAACATTCCATTTCCGACATTCGCACATCAGAATTTAGGATTTAACACAAAAAATGAAGATTTATAATGGGCACCCCAACTTTCGATTCCTAACGTCGACACGTTGAAAGTCGAGATTCATCACCAACCTATAAGAAAAAAAAATATTCACTTCTAACTTCTAATTCTTGATGTTGGCACATAGAAATTCTAGAGTCAACAATGGTTCATCGACAAAGTGATCAACAGTCACGATTACTCATCAACACAGTAATCAATGACCAAGATTAAATTGGATTAATAGGTAACACTTAGTCATTTTTATGAAAATGACTAAGACGATGATTTGTCCTTCTAACTAACAAGATTGATTTCACTTTCAAGGATCTGTAAACGTAATTCACTGATCTAAATACTTAACCAATTTAATGGAAATTTAGGGGAAATTTGAACCAAAATTACTACAATTTCATTCCCAATTCATGCATCGATTTTTTAAACTATTTAAGTACTTTAGTGAACCAAAAAAATTCATTTCAAAGCTTCCAATAACTTGGATAAGCTAATGTAGTTCTTCAAGCAAGATTATTAAGACTCACCATGGTAAATTGAAGTTAATTATTAATAAGTATTTAATTAACTATTTAATTATAGGACGAGAACTAGCATTCCAGTCCACATATTCAATTCACTTAAACCTATTCATTCTAAGCATGGAACACTATTAATAATAAATCTATAATAATTCATTACCAATTATCTTTCCCTGTTTCATTTGCAATTTAACTCATTCATAAAGAAGACTATGAATATGGATTTATTATCAAACTGGTTGTAATTATGGGCATAATCAACCTATCGTATTCACCATTTATCCATTCTAAGGCACGTTTTCCCTTTTAATTTGATTATTAAATATATCTATTAAAAGTATACTACAACCATTTATCCAAATAATCATAGATCTCAAAAGCTATGGAAGCTAGGTTCAACACCTAAACACAATTATTTTTAATCCATCCTTTAGAGCTCAGAAAACAATGGAAAACTACAGCCATTTATACTAGTTAAGGATATATTAAGCCTTCATACAATTCTCAAATAAAGCTTCAAATAATTGAAACAACTCACAAACTAAGCATTCCATTCACTAAAACCAAGCAATCTTTTGGACAGAAATCACTCAAGGAAAATGGATACAAATTTCTTCATATGTTCAATTATGAATTCAATAAAAAATTATTTATTCACATATGAATACAAAGAATTATTGCAACCTGATAGGGCACATTCATATATATTTCAAACAAGGAAACATCATATAATATTTCCTTCATGAATTCAACAAATGTAATTTAGCAAATAACTATTCAACAATGCTACTTATCTGAAAGAAAAATAATTGGGCAAAAAAATTTGTGTGAGGCACACTCCACCCAACCATAAACATATTTTCTCATTTACTCTTTGCAAAACACCACCTTTAAGGTGAGATCCATCTAATCACCAACCAGGTATCTCACTAGTCCCCTAATTCACTCAACGGTTTAAATAATTGGCGAATAAGAACATGGGTTTACAAACCAATTCCATGACAAACAATGCAATCCACCTTCAAATATTCCTTATTCTCACACAAAAATGAAACACATCACTAATCACATGCTCATAATTCCACTAGGATAGTTTCATACACTGTATTCCATTTGATTGGAAATTATCCATGGAAAACAGGAAATTCAATTCAACAGGTAAGGTTGTTCAAATAGGTTTCACGGGTTTTGAATAGGTAAAACTTGGTTTTTTACCCACAGTCATGAAACCCTATTCACTCAACATTTTTCAATATTTCTCTCTCTTCCTGATTAAACTAGAGTTAATTCTAATTCACTAATTGTGTTTCTTCATACTATACCACCTTCCTCTCTTAGACCACTTCTCTTATCCACCTCCCCTCACATGGGACCACAAAACTCACTTTTCCCCACTAGTGATTTTACATGGGCGTTTGGCTACTCTACTCGCTCACACGTGGTATCTCCCAAAGAGCTACGTCGAATATTGATGAAATATTCTAATAAACTCTTAATCATTTTGTAATCACCCCCTAACCTTTACTTAATATTAAATAGGATTTAAGGTTTTGATCACAAGGTTTAGACTTAAATCATGGTTTAAGGTAATATTTAAACAAATTTCTATAGCTAAGACAACCCCAACCCCTGTTTTAACCTTTGGTGAATTCTGGGATCCCCATTTTTTTCAACGTTTAGCCCCTTTAGTAGTCAACTATGAAATTTTATATTAATGATATCAAAATATAAGTGTACATCCTCTAGGCATTCACAATTTACAATTAACTTGAACTCAAATAGACTAGGTGTCTAATCCAAGGGAATTGCATCTGTGAACAGTGTAAACAACTTCAAGCCTCTACTTTTACTTTAAATTATTGACCAATGTACAGACTAGGCCTTGCATTTTACTATGTAGTTCATAGCTTGACTCTAAGAATAAGTTTTTTGAAATACTTCCATCTTGGTAGGTTCATTATGGGTAAATGACCCATCATTTCAGGAATCTGAAAGAGATTTTTGTGAACAAAGTAAATAGCCTTGGTCCTATTATTTTACTTCCAATTATTCGCTAAATGTACAAACTAGGGAATTCATATTAATAAATAGTTCATATCTTGACTCTAAGCATAAGTTGTTTGAAAATTTTCCATAAGGGAAGATTCATTGTGGGAAAATTGATGAGCCTTTGTGTTGTCATTAATGTCAAAGGAAAAAACAACAAGTCTGTTGAAGGTTGGATGTCAAAATATAAAATGTTAATTTTACCTAAGAAAGAAGATGAAACTAATGTCAAACATATGAGATGTGTTAGGTCATGATTTTGTCTTCCTTAGTTTTGTGCTTTTGTTTATGTTTTTGAACCTTGCTAGTATTTTTTTCTTCTAGGAAATTTTGTTTATAAAGGTTAATTTTGAGTTTAAGCTTTTAGTTTTCATCATTTTGATTTTTCTTATTTTTAAGCCTGCTTTTATAAATTTTGCTTAGAGTTCATTCTTGAAGGGTTCTACAAGGTATATATGGATTAAAGGGTTTCATAAATGACACTAAGGTCAAGATTAAGCATATATACCAAGTCTTAAACCTTATTAGTGACTTAATGATGTGAAATTATGTGTTTGGACTTTCTTGTAGTGCAAGAGCGAAATTAATACACTAGAGCGCTACAAGAAAGTCACGAATGCCAAAATCATTATTTTTCAGTCCGATTTTTTCGGGTGTCTTGTCCCTGAGGTGTTAATCATATCATTTTTTACCTTTGATATGTGTCTTGCAAGGTTTATCATTGAAACAGGTGGATGGTCATCGTATGAGGGAGATCATGGTAATTGCATGTAGTTCATGGTGAATGATGACAACGAGTTGAACAATGCAGAGTTTTCGGGAATATGTTCTTAATCTGAAGGATACGATGGTATTGAAATTCGTTGTGAGAACATACTGCTAAGAAATCAGATTTTTTATAACTGAATGAAGAATTAGGGCTTTCCAGCAGTGACAGTTTGAAGTGATATGGATAGTTAGAGACAGTTGGAACGTGAAATTTGACACCTAACCCTTGAAGAGATCACATTCCAACGCTTATATTGAGCTTCTGAGCAGGTACCCCACATTGCATTTGATAGGGTTTGTTTGATTTGGGGTTTTCTGATAAAATCCAAAATGTCAAAATTCGAAGGAAGGATATGAATTTGCTCACTTAATAGACTATGAATGATGAAATTTTAACAAATATATCCAGGTATTCATCGTTTAAACAAGTGAACTTCAGAGCAGAACTATTGAAGGTCCATGAATTTTGTGATTAAGTCAAATTGTTGCAATTTGGTACAAAAGATTTCCTGAACTGTGTGATAGGGCAGACTGTGAGGATTTGAAGATAAATAGACTGTGGGATAATTGGCAGATGCTGTAAACCATAGTGAAAATGAAGAAAAGTGGAAAAACAAATAGAGCCGAGCCCACTGATCTAAGTTGGATAGATAAATTACCAGAATGTGCAGAGCTATTTGCAAATGCAGGATGGTTGACATTTTTCAAGAATATTGATGGATACCATGCAGAGGTATCCCATAAGTTTGCTCAGTGCTTTGACAAAGACAATGTGTCTTTTGATACTTTGCAATTCAAATTGACCAAGGAGTTGGTAGCCGAGGAAACATGCATTAAGAATGAGAGAGAATTATGGTTTAAGAAGGTGCCATTCACCTTCAATGCACAAAAGTATTTACTGCCTGGTGTAATTGCAGATTGGATTAAAGGTGTACCCATTCATAACTTCAGGCCTAAATGGATAGAACCTATTAAATTTTTACAGAGTTATATTACATGTGAAGGAAGATATGCCTTCGTTTTTAAATACCACTTCAGATTTCTTCAACACCTCAGTAATGAGTCCAAGATGAACCTGCCCTTCTTATTTCAAAAGAGCCTGCAGAAGATGTCTTGCAGAATTAAGGAGCACCAAAATCATACTAGACAGTCCATTTTCCACCATAAACTTATCAAACTCATTATAAACACTATTTTGCATAGTAAGGGAAAAACTTGGGAATATTTCCTTTTCTGGTCAGGGTTTCAAAATGTTCAAGAAGGATAGTCTCACAGAAAACAAGCTGATAAAGGACAGACCTTGATCATAAATCTCAGACAGAAGGTAAAGGTTAAAGATGAAGACATAATTAAATTGGAGGAAGTTTCAGATCTTGCAAATGAATATTTTGAGTCTAAACAGCATCTCAATGACATTGAGAGCAAAGATTTGCAATCTAATAATAAGGAGACTGAGCCTATTCAGAATGATGTACCAGCACAGAGACAAGCTTAGACTGAATATGAAGAAGTTGTTGAACCCTAAATTGAGCAAAGAAAGAGTAACAGTGATAGATGATTCCTCATCTGATGAAAAAATGAAGGCTGATAAGGGTGACAGTAAAGGTAAAAGGCCAATGGAATCAGAAAGAGAGTCTGTCCTTACTGAGACTAAAATGTCTGATATATTTCTAGAGGTACGAAGTCAAATACTGCAGGAACATCAAGAAGGTGAGATAAAGGCTTCTCACTTAGAAAAGAAAGTAATGGTTGAGGAAAATGTTCCCTATGAAGCTGAGACTGAAGAAAACCTAAGTTTTCCTGAAACTCCTACAGAATTGTTACCAAAAGATGAAGAAATTTATAAGAGATTAAACATTCCATGGTTTCCAAATGAGATGCAAGCCACAGCTGGAAATAAATCCTTTGATTCAGAAAAAGAGAATTTACAGAGAAGTGTAAAACAGTATAAGTATCAAGTGGAATATATGCAAGGGACAAATGATGGCTTGGTCATGGAAAATAGAAGACTCAGAGAGGATCTGGATGAGGTGAATAGCCACTATCAGGAGCTGATTGCAGTCTCAAGAGAGGCATTGAAAAGGAAGAGGAATACAGAAGGTCAATTTACAATGTTGAAACAAACCATTAAATATCTGCAGTAGCAAAATGAGGAACTCACTAGAAATATGGAAGACATGGAAGCAGATCAACTGAAGGCCAGAAGAAAATCCCAAGCCCTAGAAGGGATAGCCTTGTTAGCTGAAGCAGCTAAAGATATATAAAACTTGTTAACACAATCAGTTATTTGTTATCTTTTGAAGGATATTTCATTTTTGTAATTATTATTTAGATAAAACTATTTCGATGAGTAGGATGAAAAGCAGTTAGGGTTGAGTCCTTAACCAATTTTGAAGGATTGTATTAATGTATGTGACAAAGAGAACTGATGGTTTGATTTTTTGGCTGGCAAGAGGAGGTCTTCATACTTGTTCATAAGCTAAGTAAATGACTCTTATGTGTATTTGAAAGAATGATTATGAAATATATGCTCTATTTACCCTTCAGTTTGTTCTCTGGGTTCATTTATGGCTTCTTTTAGCTACTCAGTTGGTAATTTCATTGCTGGTTTAAAATTTTTATACTTGTAGTGCTTGCCATTTGTGGATAAACCTCAGTGTTGTTTTATGTTGGATAATGGTTATTATTTTATGCATCTCAGTTTTTCTATGCTTATGATTTAGTGTTTATTTGGATTTATGAATGCATTCCCTCTTGTTATCAAACTTCTCAATCAAAAAAAACTTTGAAAACCCTAAAAACCCTGTTTTGTTTTATTGAAATTCTTGAGATTATGTTGGCTTGTTCTCTTGTAGTCTGGGAACAATTTCTGGCATAAAAAAGATGGATAACTTGAAGCAAGTAACAATAAAAGTATGTATCCATTAAGAAAAGTCTCTCTATGTACCAAGTTGATTTGAGGAAATACGTAGAGAAGAAATGTGGAATGTAAAGAAGTGTGAAAATCCCACACAAGAATGAGAAATATGTTTGCAAATACCACATAGTCAATACGAGTTAGTGCACAAAACCCCACAGAGTTGAATTATCAAAGGATTCATGTTGACATAGTATATAACACAATGGTTAGCTTGAACAAAAATCAAGCAAGTTGGGGAATTATTATGTAAATGGAATTCCAACTTGTGGACACATCTCTTAAACTAGAAATGATAAAAGTAAGCAATAGATGGAAGCATTGAAGAAATATTCTAACTTGAAGATTGAATAATATATGTTCTTTTGACTGGGTAAGATTCTATTTTTTGGTGTATCAATGGCTCATTGACCACATAAGAAGTTTATACAACAGATCCAGATTGTGCAAAAGAGAAGAAGATGAATATTAGGGAGTGTGTATTTAGTTGTTAGTGTGTCTTTCTTGATCCCCCTCTCCATAATCAAGTAACCAAAACCTGAACAAAAATACTGGCATATTAAATTTTCAGAGCTTGTATAGAGTCGAGCTTTAAATATCTTAATAGACCAAACAAGAACCGAAAATGTGAGTCCAGATATATTTTTAATGTTTGAAATTAGTTATTTATTGGCTCATTTAGGTTAAAACCTTTCATTACTATTTGAATGAAATATAGGTATTCTATTTAATTCTAAGCCTAAATGGCTTCCATCTCGTGTCTAAACGAGCTAATGATTAGTATTCACAATCCATACCAAATAGACAGAGATAGACGCCACTTTTTCAGATGGTACAACGATCTCAATGTATAGTAATTTCCATAATATTTTACAATCATTATTTGAAATTTCATAACTAAGTCACGTGATTGAGATTAATTCCATACCTAATTGAGATCAAGGAAGGTCACAAATGTTTCTCCACATAAAGCATGTTGTAAATCAATAAATCTTTATAAAGTACCTAATAAGTGATATCTAAGACATGGTACATACCCATAGATGAGCAATACCTCAAATTGAAATTAAAAAATCCAAGTTTCTCAAAGAGAGATTGAGATTGTTCTTCTATGAGGTGAAAGTCTATATTATTTGCAAGGAATCTTATGGTGTTATTTAACAACACAATTTAAGAGGAAATAAACATGAATTTATAGTGAAGAATAAAAAACATTAGACATAGCTCTATTACAATAATTCCTCATAAAATCCTTCATACACTTATAGATCTTTAAGTAGCCTTCTAAAATACGTAGTTTTGAGGATGAATCTGAGGTGAGAAATATGCACTACTTACACCTCAAGAAGTTTTGTTTTTATGTATATTGGGGAAGAGGGTTCAATTTTTTTTGTATCATTTTGTTAATGTGCCATATTATGTCATGGGCCAACCATTCTTGCCATGATTTATTGAGACATCCCTGAGCTAGTAAGGACAAGGTGAAGAGGGAACCATCCTCTTTGAATGACCTAGACAAAGCAACTTCCACCATATTGTCATGTCCCTTCTTATATATGATCTCATAGTCATATTCCAGTATGTTAGTGACCCATTTATGTTTCTCTAGTGAGAAAAACTATTTTTCTAGGAAATATTTGAGAGAATGATAGTTTGTCTTGATCTAGAAATGACATCCATTTAAATATGGTCTTCATGTTTTAGCTATATGTGAAGGATAACCATCATTTATTTTTCATGGGTGGACATGCCTAGGTTTGTTGGGCCTAGGGAAAGGTAAGAATAATTCACTTAGAATTATGCTTAAGTATGAAAATAGCTATGGAAAAGAAGAGAAAGGAATTGCGATAGAGGCAGCGACAAAAAGAAGGAAGGAAGAGAAGATGAAGGAAAATAAGGTGCGACAAAGGAATATAAAGAGGAAGGGGTTAAGGAAATAAGAAGTTGAAGAAGAAAATCCATGACAGAAGAAGAACCATTAATAGAAGAAACACTCATGATAGAATAAGAAGTCGTTATAGAAGAGAAGCCGCAACAAAAGAGGAGGCCATGATAGAAGAGAATTTGTAACAGAAGAGAAGTCATGACAGAAGAAGAAAGTGCAACAGAAGAAAATCCAAGATAGAAGGCAAGGACATGATAGAGGAAGAATGTGATGGAGTGGAGCCATGTTAGAAGGAGTGTAGTGGCACAACAGTTAGAAAGTGACATGTTAGAAATATCGTGGGTACAAGGTTGGATAGAGCAGGAATAAGCCACACGTATGAAATCATCATTCTAAGTCAGGTCATGAGTCCCTACTATGATGTGTTGCTAGGCTAGGAAAGACAACCTGTTGGCTAAGTGTAGAAATTTGACTGATAAAGAAACATGTAAAGATTCTATTAAAGGAGGAACCCAAGTTGTATGTGGGTTATCCTCATAGCCTCATTAGCCTCTAGAGAATTGTTAGCTTTTAGTTATTGTTTTAAGTGTGTCTGTTAGTTTTTATAAGTGCATTGATTTGAAGATATGCAGCTGAGTGCATATAAGTGCACACGAGGCCGAGTCAATCCAAACTGTGTGTGGATCAGTAGTAGAGTCAAGTAGATGAAGACCAATTATAGAAGATAATAGAGCATGAGAGGAGAGAGAAGTCTATATAGATAAGAAAGAAATATCTAGAACAAAGTATGCAGCTTAGTACACAGATCAAAGGTGCCATATATTTCTCATGCCAAATGAATATCACCTTTGTGGTTTTTCCCAGATGAGTTTCCACGTTAGATTTTGTGTTATCTGTGTGAATGTTGAATGTGTTTAAGTTGCATATGTATATGTTGTTGTGAATGAATGATTATGTATTTTCTTATGAATAAGTTTAAATATATCATTCGAACTATTATAAGTTGAAGGTATATATCTTGCATTGGGGTTATTGTTATATTATTTACAAAGTAAGAAGTAGGTCGCAGTCTAAACGTGCATAGTAAGAATAAATAATCCATCTACCGGATTCAGTCGAGCACCTTGGAAAAAGGCCAAGGGACATGAAATCACCCACCCAACTGTGGAAACCTATTTTTGGTAGTTAGCCATAGAAATATATCTTGGGTGAGACTCCATCTGCATCGCTAGTGTTGTCAACTGGTCTTTTGTTTGTTGGGTCGATATCTTGGGCTTTGTTGTGCGCAAGAGGAAAGGGACTAAACCTGGGTTGAAGATACTCTATAAGTCCAACAAATTGTTTTGTTTCCAGGACTGAACCATTTTAGTGAATAATATGTTGTGGCATCCGACGAAGACTAAAATCCAAGCTTGGGTGGATTTCAAAGCGTTAGAGTTTGCAAAAGAAGAGAGTAAAGGATATCGGTTGAATCCAATAGAGTGGATGGTCTAATACCTATGTATGGATATTCATGAGATTTTGTTTTCCAAATTTCCCATTGTCTTGCATTAGTGGTTTTCTAGGTTGGAAACCCACTAAAGTAATTTCCAAGGAGGAGAACCGATGGAGTGGAATCCTCAAATGATTCAGTGACTGAAAAGTGTGAGGAAGCCTATGTCAAGGGCTGTTGATTTTTTGGTAGACAGACTTTTGGAGGGATACATTACTGAGTTCATTGTCGACTCAATAACCTCATATAGTGAGGTAGAGAGAAAAAAAATTCGAGGACCCCATGGAAGATATTTGTCATCTTTGAAGACGTGGATAAAAATGCTTGTATGTGAAAAATGAATCCTACGAATGTGAAAATTGGAAGTTGTGCACATAAAGGTGGGTATGTCGCAGTAGAACTGTGTGAAGAATGGCACAAAATAGGGTGATAGTTTCCCTGGAGATACTGGAACTTAAATAGAGGTTGATTATTTAAGAAGTCGAAGAATATTTAGGTCAGGAAAGAGAAGAAAAATTGTTATAGGAAGACGAAGTTGTAATACTACTAGAGGAGGAGGCTACGAACTTGCGTCACACTCAGACAAAGGATCTTGTGAAGAAGAAAAATAATATCAACCAATATCTAAAAGAGAGGAAGAATTAGAATAATTAGTAGAAATCCAAGACCAGAGCATGAGTACGGTATACCTACAATGTCGCATACATCACAAGAGGTAAGATATAGAAACTAATATCCAAGTAGACTTGTAAATATAAGTCGTACTAACGTTGTGAATAGTGGACAAGGGAGTCAGACTACTCAATTTTTTTTCCCAAGTGTATCAGGAGCGAAAATAATGGATAGAACATACATTAAGTTGCCAATATTCAATGGAAATGGGGTGGAAGACCCAAATCAACATTGGTTTCTCTGTGAAGCTGTATGGACTGTGTGGAAGGTCCAAGATGAGGACATAAGGAAAGCAGATATGGTTAAGACTCTGTGAGGTGGTACCTTATATTGGTACATGAAATTTTCTATAGTGTTAGTAGGAGTTGTTCAGAAAATGATAGACCAAATTTGAATCAGAACGATATACGAGTTTAGAAAGTTGAAGTATGATTTGTGATGAATTACATAGATAAAAGAAATCAAGCAGCTATCTACAGAGTCTGTCTAGAACTTTGACTAGAGATTCAATAAATTAATGGACAAAGTGAGCTTCCAAATGTCAGATGTACAGAATAAGGAATGGTTTATTGTTTCCTTGTTGCCACACATATGGATCCCATTGATGCAATAGAATATTGTGTCATAGATAGAATCTCTAGAAATAACAATGAAACTAGAATCCTTGTCAATTGCAGATACTGATGTAGGAATGATGTAGATTCAGTCATAATTGTCCAATCTTACGGTGTAGCTCCAGGACATCAAGAAAGGAAAGGAAGTTAAAGCTCAATTACATTACAGATATGTTGCAGTTGCAACTATTTTCCCAAATTTTTGAAATTTTGGACCCTCCTCTTAATTTTTATCTTGCCTAAAATTGTTTGGATCCATGAACTCTATTTTTGTTTTCCCTCTGCTACAAGCTTGGATTGTTTTGAAGTCAATTGTTTTTATGCTTTTTGAAAAATTGCTTGTGTCTGCATATGCTCTGGTCGTAGAGTTTAAAGTTCGATCTCAAAAGGTTGTCCTTTGATCTGTGATTTCCTTCTTTGATGTCTTTTTCACCGCTATTTCAGAGGTGAAACAAACTTTTCATCGCTGCCCAGCCGAAAGTCTTTTGGAACAATAACATTTTTGTTTAGTTTGGATGATCGAAGGTCATTTAAACAACGCATCGGAGCCATATTTCCCTATGGGGCTGCCGTTGCGGAAGCTGAATGATGATTGTTTTGACAGATAGCGTTGACCTTTCCCATGCCGCAACGTTATTATGTTGACTTGCTGTGTGCTGTCGGAGGTTGGTTGAAGTTTGAGTCGGGGTTTTTTATCTCTATGATGCCACTGTTTTGGAGATGAGACCAAATTTTAGACCACTGCACAACCTTAAGATTTTCTAAACACTTAACGTTTTCATGATTTTTTTGCGCCATATCAGAAGGTTTTATGACTTTGATCGAAGGTGGTAGTCTGATTGCTTTCCACCATTTCGGCTCCCGAGCAAACTAAATGTTCTGCCATATAACTACTCCATGCATCGATTGTTTTGTTAGGTTTTTCTTTGTTATGTTTTATTTGACATGGAGCCCATAGTCTTTCCGTCTTTCGCCATTGCGTTTGTGTATTGCACTAACCACCTGACGTCTATGTCTTTCCGTCCGCCGACAAGGAGTTTTTCTACCTGATGCTTTAGTATTTGATCTTTTTGACGTCGATAGACCTGATGGCCTTGCAGAACCTATTGTCTATCTGAAGCCCTCCATTGCGGCTATTATTTAAACTGTCCTCTGGATGCTTCAGTGATTTTCCCACCGGTGAAGGTTTTTCCTGCCGTTTTTGTGTGTGTTTTTACCCTATCTGATGGGTGACAGAGTTTTCATATTCTATCATTTTAAGGTTTTCACGATGAGAACACAGTACAGGGCCCCATTGTGATGATCAATTTTAATGTTAGTGTGGTTTACGTTTGTTGAAAAGATGCAGTCTGAATTAATGATGAATGTTGTTTTAACTGCAGGCAAATTTAGAAGATTCTTCAGACTCCTACTGCAAAGACGACATAGCTGGAGGACAAAGAAGAAGGAAGCTAGATGAAAAGCGATGGGCAGAGATATTCTGAGATCAACGGAATATTTAAAGGGACAAATAAAAGACAAAGTGGAATCGTTAGCAATAGGGGCCCATGCTTGGAAAGATTGATCAATTACTAAGCTGGTCTCGTTTTATGAAGTACTCATAAGTCTTAATCCGAATTGTAACACATTATGTGAATCATGAGCACTCACAAGAGGACAAATTTGTGAGATTAAATGGTTGGGGGAGCCCAAAGGTCACATGGCTAGGGCAGCCCAAGGGTTTTTGTTGTTTTGGTTTAAATATAGGAAAGTTATAGGGAATGGCAGATTTTTTCCTTGGAGAAACTTGTGAACTATTTGTTGTAAGAGGGACTACTTCATTTTGCAATAATAACTTACAAATTTTTCCTGTTGGAGAAGGTGCTGTGTGGAATGTTCCATTGTGATAAAATGAACAATGTTGAAGGGGAACTATTTTGTTTTCAATTGTGTTTCATTAACTGTGAGAGCATTCTAACTTTCTGAACCTATGTTCTTATCTGAATGTTCTCTGGTTGATTCTGTGATAAGTTCCACTATGGATAATGGAGAGTTTAACGGTTGATGAGCTATCTTGTCATGTATGTCTTTATTCATGTTTATGTGTTTTGATTCTAAGAACAGCTATCTGTGATTTATCTTTACATGTGAACAGTATTACATTACTCATGAATTAGTATCTTGCTCCGTAGGGATAGCTTAGTCAATATTGTTTCCTAGTTGTGTGTGATTTAGATGTGAGAGAGTCTAAGACGAGAGGTAAGAACCTGCACATCACATTGTGACCACTCCTTGCATTCTTAATCATTCTACATTTTAGATAGGCACTCGCATATCATACTTAAAGTAAAAAACATAAAAATATACACAGTGGATTGGGCCGCAACCGGTAAAACCTTTTATTTTTGTTACTTGACCTACGGTATCCGGACTGCAAACCGGACAGATTCCTTACACCAAACAGTCACGGGCTAGTTGGGAATGTTGACTGGAGAGAATCCCTTGCTATTGTTGCCTACAAATTTCCAGGCCTCAACAGTTTCTGGCACTAGAAGGAGGGCCACCAATGCATGGCTGGCCAAGGAAACCCATTTTCTCAAGATTATTCCACCGGTGACAGTTTAGAAAGCAGTTTGTTTCCCAATCCAATCCCTGAAGAGAAGGGTAAAGAGCATTTGTATTCTTTAGACAACGAAGTTTTTAATGATTTGAGAAGACATACTAGGGAATATGTGAAAAATATTGGAGGATTACCGATTGTCCCTGGCTTTCCCAGAAGAGAATATAGAAAGAAATACCGTCCTATATTTGAAGAATCAGTGTTGGTTGGAGATTTGGAAGAACTGGTAGAAACAACCTTACACGAGGTGGTTCAGCCTTTAAATCAAGTGGGCCCAAATAAACCTTACTGTTCACCTGTTCAGACTCCTATTCATTCACCACCTCACTCTCCACCCAGACTCATGGCAGGCGTAAACGCAAATCAGCTACCCAACCCACAAAATCCACCACCTGCGTGGAAATCCAGATCACATTTAAACCTAACACCTCCTTTGCATGATTTACCTCAAGCTTTTGAAAAGATGCTACCTAAGTTTGATCCAAATGAGAAGATGTTAGTAGATGACCATTTGCAAAGTTTCTATTTGGAAATAGAGAGATTAAGGGCTGGGGAATATGAGGATGTAGTTTGTAGACTTTTCCCACACACCCTTAAAGGAGCAACGAAATCATGGTATTTCGGTTTTCCTGCAAACTCTATCCCAGACTGGGATACCTTTAAGAGGATTTTTAGAAGTAAGTATGCAACCCAAAAAACTCATGCAGCTCTCATGAAAGGATTGTGCACCTTAAAGAAAGAAGGAAAAGAGAAGGTGCATAGTTTTACCCAAAGATTCGCAGCCTATCTTAAGATTTTTTCTGAAGCTGACAAGCCCTCAGATAAAGTTCTAATTGACTATTATACCTCAGCTCTAGGACCCGAGTTGGCCATGTTTGCCAAAATGAATGCCAAACCTATGCTAGCAGAGACTTATGAGGAAGCAGAGAGAGTAGAGGCTGAAAAAGAAAGCATCGAAGATTATCCTGAACGGTCAGGAGAAAAAAATGTTGGGAGGAAAGCTTTGTTATTTACTAAGCCTAAAGAGGAGCAATCACCAGATTTTGAAGGAATGGTAAAGATGATGCATAATCTCTCTAACAGAATCATAGACTTGGAAAAGGAAAAGAAAGCACAAAAGTTCTACAAGCCTTGTTACAAGAAAAGGGAAGATAGAAATCAATCCCAACCCCCTCCGCACAGCCCTGCATCTATGAACTTAATGGAGGTAGGAATGGATAACTTTTGCACTTTCCACCAACAACCCCATTCTGAAAAGAATTGTCCTCAATGGATAAATTTGATGATGTTGGTTATGAATCAGCTGTTGGATTCCAAATTAACTGAAGATAATGATGAAGAAGGGAAAGACAACAATACATCAACAGAAAAACAAGAGGATGAGGCCATGGTCTTATGGGACTGTGTATCGTTGTTTGATGCCGATGAGGAAAAGGATCTGAGACATGAGGGCATCCTGGAAAAAAAACGTAACGACGAGAAGCCAGAGGTTGATTAAGGAAAATAGTCTAATTCTCCCAAAGATCAAAAGACTTCAAAAGAATGTTAAGAAATTTCAAAACAACTCCCCAACTAATAAAATTCTGGAATTTACGATTACCAGTCAAAATGCTAGACAGACCAACATGTTTACTAAGCCCAATGAAGAAAAAATAAATAATGTTAAATCGAATGTAATGTCCCAGTTTTGACCCCGTTGCATTAGATGTATATGATGTATAAATTGTAAATGATCATGGTGTGGAGCTAAAGGCCAAGGCCCCACCATTGATCGGTAATGGTATGTTTTGGATTTAAAACTGTCACCGATGGTATATCGAGGCATGCGGCATATGTTTTGAGTTTATCACCATGTAAATATGCATCTATAATTAAAAATGAACACAACCAGCTACGGTCGTGGCAAATAAATCGAATGGGGCATGATTTTCCCAAGGATAAGGATGTGGGGGGGAATTTGTCAAACCTTGAGCCAAAAGGGGGAAAAACCCATGTGTCATTTTCTTTTGTTTTATTCCAACCACCTCCATTTAATAATTTTTGCTGGTAGCTGAGGGAAGTGATGCCAGTTAATTGTTTTGGGAGTGGGGTGGCAGGACTATTAGTCCATGCCTCCACGCACACTCCACCCCTGTTGACTTCACTCACGCATGCAATTCCACTCTCACCACGAGTTGCTAAACGCTCAGGGCATTGCAATTCACGTTTTTTCCATTGCTGCTCACCTTCACGCAGGAAATTGCTGCTGTTACTCACGCACATCCAATTTTCGCGTCCTCTCAGCTGTTGTTGTTCACCCACGAGCCCAGGAAGAGCTATTCATTCCTCACGGGGTCTGATTGTTTCTCTCACGCACAGGAATTTCTGGTTTTTACCCACGTGATTTTCTTCTGCGGATTGGTGGATGGTGCAGCTGTATCTTTGCCTCACGAGCTGAACTATGGATTTGGCATTGATTATTACTCATGCCCAGGTCGAAATTCTGTTAATTTCTTTTACCGCATGGTCTGTGTAAGTCTCCCCGTGGCTTCATTGTCTTGAACGGATTGCTGATTTTTCCCCTGTTGTACTTGGGTTGATATTGCATTTGGGAACTGTTGTAAATTCGCCTGAGAGTCATTTTGGCCACGATAGGGCCAATAATGACTCAGAAGTCGTTTTCCTGTTTAGGCTGTGATAGCTGACTTAGTTGCTTGTGCGCAATGGTTGGTCTTCGGACTGTATTGGGAGCAAGGATGTGGGCTGAGTTTTGCTTGATAAACCTGGTGGCTGGAACCACATAGACAGAGCTAGAGGGCTGACCTTCTTCTCCATCACCTCTGAATAGCACTGGAAGGGAATGCAGGGCCTGAGGGACTGTGTAGCAGAGAAGGGACTGATTCCTTGTGTTGGGTGTGGATGGGTGTCTTAGAGGTCGGGCTAGTTCTGGTGTAGGTGTCCTTGGCTCTGTAATGAGCTCACCAGCTTAGCAATCTTCCTTCTCCAACTCCTTAATGGCTTGATAAACCCAACTGTGTTGGCTTGGTTGTGTTTTGTATATCCTTGGCTATGAGTAAGCCTGTTGTTCCCTTATTCCTTGGAGGATCATGCCCAGCTCGGGGGTGGTAGCGCTGCTGAGAGATTAAGGAGCACGCTGGCCTATGGTTGGGTGGAACGTTGTAGCGGCATAGCTGGTTGCGGAGCAAAGCTTTCATAAGATAAGCGATCTTGTGTATTTTACCTCTGCAATTCTATATTTACTGTTAATTAAAATGAAATGAACATGTCGAATGAATGCTTGTTTGAATGCTGTTGGTTTCCGCTATGTATGAGGATTAAATTGCATCTGTGCATGATGAATAATCCCGTGTGCATATTTTAGTTCAAATTTGTTTAAGCATTCTGTTTCTGCAATTATTTTGTAAATTTTCATGTTCATGGGCTCTTAGCCCGGTCTGATAAAGCTCATAGTCGCGCCCTCTACGCCGGTCGGAGGCATGGGGACATGACATCATCTCACAGAACATAAGATGGATTATGACATTGTGGAGGATATCAAAAAGGTAAGGGAAAACATCTCATTATTTGAAATGTGCAATGTGCCGCATCAGAAAGAAAAGCTATTGAAAGCACTTGAAGTATCAAAGGAGAGGCTGCCCACTGACAATCAGCTCCAAGAAGAAGGAATTGGTGAAGCAAGTATGGGAGGTAAGCCTAACAGCAAGAATCCACCTTTTCTCCTTACTTTTGAAATTTTCAAGCACAACGTGCATAACTACCTAGTAGACTCGGGGCATCAGTCAATGTCATGCCGCTGTCAGTCTGCAAAAAGATAAATGGGCAACCTAAACCATCTACCTGGAGGGTCGTTTAGTTGGATAGAACAAATGTGAAGGTAATTGGGGAAATGGAGGATGTTCTCATTCGATTATCTTCAAATGATAAGGTGTGTCAATTCATTGATATTGTGGTGGCTGACATACCGAAAGCTTATGGGCTTGTTTTGAGCAGATATTGGTCGACAAAGCTAAATGGATATTTTTCCTTGGACTGGTCACATCTGTGGCTACCATATAAAGGAATCCCAAATCAAATTAAAGTTTTGAGGGAGATCCACATGAAAGACAATGTTACTCAGTTTGAGGGTAAAAATGAACTAGTGGATTATGTTTTGGGAAATTAATTTATTGAGCTAGAACCAAGAAACTATCAAGTGGAAGAAGCCAGCAATACATCAGGCGCTCAGCCTGATCTCCTTCGGTTTTCACAGGCTGATGAAATTGATTGTAAAATAGTAGAATTAGTTGTAGGTGTAGATGTTAATTCTCGCATAGTAGTGGTTAGTGATTTTTGGACGCTTTTCTTTGATGGTTCTAAAACCTTAGAGGGGTCAGAAGCCGGCTATGTCCTGATTGACCCTAAGAAAAACAAACATGTTCTTTCATGTAGTTTACAGTTTGAATGTACCAATAACACAAATGAATATGAAGCATTAGTTTAGGGACTAAGAAAGGCAATTGAATTAAAGGCAAAAAATATGAAAGTGTTTGGAGATTCTGAAATAGTTGTAAAACAAATTCAAAATCAAATACATTGCATTTCTCCTCATTTAAAAGCTTATCAAAATGAAGTATGGGATTTACTTAATTGCTTTAACGCATTTAACATTGTATCGATTCCTAGACTTAAGAATGAAGCAGCTGACTTGTTGGCCACCTCAGTTGCGAGGCTTGTGCCCTCTAATAATTGGTGCTCTGTTGAATTGCTTTTCAGGCCTTCAGTTCCAGATATGATTACCAATCTATGAGTGTTCGATGATGATCAACAAATTATAGAATGTTTGAAAAATGACGAGACCTTCAAATGGGCGATTATTGATGATGAAGAACATCAAGTCGAGCTAAAATTCGATAATTTTATTCCTAAGGGAGTCAGGACTTTAGAACGGATGTTTGATTTAAATGAGAAATTTAGAAGACTCATAGCTCATCTCTACAGTTCAAGCTGATTAATTTGGGGACTGAAATTGAGCCTAAATATGTGAATTTGGGAAAGTGTTGCTCCCCGGGTGAAAGGAATAAGTTTATCAGTATTTTCAAACAGTACAAGGATGTTTTTACCTGGACATATGAAGACCTGAAGACATATGACACCAATATTATTCAGCATGTTATCCCCATCAAATCTGGAATCAAACCTTATCAACAACCTTTAAGGAAAATGCAACCCAAATTAGAACCTTTAATCTAGAGTGAAGTCAAGAAACTATTGGATGCTAGAATTTTCTTCAAGGTTAGACACTCGGAATGGGTTTCAAATCTGGTACCAGTAAGGAAGAAGTCTAGAGAAATCAGGCTATGTGTGGATTTCATAAACTTAAATCATGCTTTAGATAAAGACAATTATCCTGTCCCACCCACGGAGCAGATACTGCAAATGGTTTTGGGTTCTGAATTGTTCTCTTTATTAGACGGATTCTCAGGCTACAATCAAGTATTAGTAGCTGAAGAAGGCAGACTTAAAACGACGTTCAGGACTAGGTGGGGAATTTTTGCTTATAGAAGGATGCCCTTTGGACTCATAAACACTGGAGCTACTTTCCAGAGGGCTATGGACATAGATTTCCATGGTCTGATTGGTCGCAGTGCTATAGTATAGCTCGATGACATCACGATAATCTCAAAGAAAAGAGAGGAACACGCATTTCATCTAAAGCAGATTTTTGAACGCTGCCGAAAATATGGTATCTCACTAAACCCCAAAAAGTGCGTGTTTGTCATTACCGAAGGTAAGTTGTTGGGCCATGTGGTATCTAAGAAAGGGATCTCCATAGACCCAGAGAGGATCAAAGCTATCGAACAGATTCCTCTACCCCAAAATAAAAAGGGCATGTAGTCATTTATGGGGACAATAAACTTCGTGCAAAGGTTTGTACACAAATTGCTAAACCTTTGCAGCAAATGGTTAAGCAAAGTGTACAATTCAAATGGACTGATGTAGAGAAAAACGCATTTAGTAAAATAAAGACAGTTGTCGTGCACACACCTTCCCTCAAAAGTCTAGATTTTGAGAAAGATTTTATTTTGTACACTTTCGCATCTGATGATTGACTAGTAGTTGTGCTTACCCAGAAGAAAGATGGGGGAGATGAGTTCCCCATATCATTTATGAGCACTGGTATGCAAGGGGCCGAATTGAATTACCTAGCTGTGGATAAACAAGCTTATGCCATGTTCAAAGCGGGAAAACAATTTAGGCCTTATATGCTTAAGAATCGAACAAAGGTAATAGTTCCACACCCAACTGTGAGGTCTCTTTTCATACAAAAGGAGTTAGGAGAAAGAATAGGCAACTGGGTAACAACTCTACAGGAGTATGACCTCGAATTCAAGCCATCTTCCATAGTTAAAGGGCAAGGATTGTGCAAACTGATGACTGAAAGTAAAGACAATGAAGAACATGACTAGGAAGATGAAGCTGAGTTACATTTGATGGATGTATGTCCTCTGTTCACAACTCTGGAATCCTGGTATCGAGACCTTGTGCATTACCTTCAGGCGGGATTGTTACCGGAACATTGGAACTCTAAGCAAAGAAGAGCATTGCATCTTAAATCAGCCTCATATCAGATTGTTGAAGGAATATTATTCAGAAAGAATTATGATGGAGTTCTTCTTAGATGCTTAGAGAAAGAAGATGCGAAGAAGGTAATGATAGACTTACATGATGGGCCTGCTAGAGGACATTTCTCCAGAGATACGACAACACATAAAATTCTCAGAGCTGGATATTATTGTTCCATACTGTTCAAAGATGCACATGCCCATGTCATAAAATGTGACATCTACCAAAGGTGTGGTGGAAGACAAGTTAAAGCAGCAAGACCATTAAATCCTGTTATGATAATAAAACCTTTTGAGCAGCGGGGGATGGACATCATTGGAGAGATAAAGCTAAATTCTTCCTTGCAACACAAATATATTCTGACGATAACTGACTACTTTACTCGTTGGGTCGAAGCCATTCCGCTGCATAAAATAAATGAAGATGTTGTCATGGACTTCTTGCAAGATCATATTATGACCAGGTTTGGGGTTCCAATTTATTTAGTTTTCGATAATTCTACTTACTTTTCCTCGATTAGATTAAATGCAATTGCTCATGAGAAAGGAATTAAGTTGCATTACTCTACTCATTACTATCCACAGGGAAATGGCTTGGCTGAATCTATGAACAAGAATCTGATTAGGATTTTACAAAAGATGGTGATAGAAAATCAGAGGAGTTGGCACTCAGCATTACCAAATGCTCTTTGGGTTGATAGGGTCACCCCCAAGACTTCATTAGGTGTGTCCCCGTATACCTTTGTTTATGGAAAAGAGGCCATTCTACCCCCCAATATCATGCTACCCTCTTCCATAATCGCTCAAGAATCCAGAGGATCAAATAATGAAGTCTTGCAAATGAGGATACATAATCTTTTGAAGGTAGAAGATTCTAGATCCAAGGCCAGAGAATGTTTTAAACAACAACAGGAGGTAGTAAAGAGATGGTTTGATAAACACAAAGCTGGAACAAAAGATTTTGAGGTGGGAGATTTGGTTCTCAAATGGGATCACCCCCATGATGAGAAAGAAAAACAAATGAAATTTCAACAGTTGTGGGTAGGCCCTTTCCATATTGCAGAAAAACTTGGCCCCTCAACCTATAAATTGCAAGATTTACAGGGGTGGGAAGAGAACTTACCAGTAAATGGTTTAGTTCTCAACCTTATTTTTCCTGAGTTTTTTTTTTTGTTCTTTTGTTTTGTACATAAATAAGTTGCTTTGTTTGTTTATTTTTGATTTATTTTATTTCTGTTGGTTTTAGTTAGATTTTGGTTGATTTCAATAAAAGAGGCAAACCTTTGGGTGCATGGAGAGCATCAGAATTCTGGATTAACTAAAATCCTTGATTATAAGACTGTGTACTATTGTTTTATCTGAAAGAATTTCTTCTAGTTTAACAGTTTTCCTAAATGGCTATGAACACATTGAAGTCCTACTTAATCCTTGTAAAATAACTCAGGATAAAAATTCTGGAATACTCTTTCGAGGCCCCATCCATCTCACATGTAAAATGTCCCAGGGGCTGACATCAAAATACCCATGGAAAGGAAGTAGGGTAAATAGTATATTACATACAAATGATCCCATGCCAAGAATTCAAAGCCAAACGGCAGACAAGAGTAAAAAAAAACTCCTAAGAAAGCAATATGTATCAAAACAAAGTACTGAACCATATAAGTACTGAATTGCCAAAATTTCTTCTCCATCCGTGAGATAAAAGTTAAATACATCTCTCACACAAAAGGACACTATGGATAGAGGAGCCTGAATGAAAATTCAGAAAGAAGGGCATGCAGGAGGACTCACAAAGGACAAAATTCCAAAAAGCACAAAAGTGCAAAATGGCATGGGAATGAGGAACAAATGAATATTTCTGTTTTCCACATGTCACAATCCTGTGGTGTCCAAGCTGGTAGCTACCTGAAGACAGAGGTAATAAATGAAACTCATCTTCTTCGCCTCAGAAGAGTTATCTTGAATTGGAAATCTTGGTTTCCATTCTCCTAAATTGGACTATCATCAATAACTAAAAGTACATACGTTTTCCATTAGGGAAATCTAGACATCTAGAAGAATTCAACATGTTGGTTTATTATCAAATAGTCTGTTACTTAAGGAAGAAATTGCCCAGAGATCTAGGTTCACCAGGTAGTCGCCAATTGTTGCAGCTACAACTATTTTCCCAAATTTTTGAAATTTTGGACCCTCCTCTTAATTTTTATCTTGCCTAAAATTGTTTGGATCCATGAACTCTATTTTTGTTTTCCCTCTACTACAAGCTTGGATTGTTTTGAGGTCAACTATTTTTATGCTTTTAGGAAAATTGCTTGTGTCTGCAAATGCTTTGGTCGTAGAGTTTAAAGTTCGATCTCAAAAGATTGCCCTTTGATCTGTGATTTCCTTCTTTGATTTCTTTTTCGCCGCTGTTTCAAAGGTGAAACAAACTTTTCATCACTGCCCAGCCAAAATTATTTTGGAACATTAACATTTTTGTTTAGTTTGGTTGATCGAAGGTCATTTAAACAACGCATCGGAGCCATATTTCCCTACGGGGCTGCCATTGCGGAAGCTGAACAATGATTGTTCAGACAGATAGTGTTGACCTTTCCCATGCCGCAACGTTATTATGTTGACTTGCTGTGTGCTATCGGAGGTTGGTTGAAGTTTGAGTCGGGGTTTTTGATCTCTGTGACGCCACTGTTTTGGAGATGAGACCAACTTTTAGACTGCTGGACAACCTTAAGATTTTCTAAACACTTAACGTTTTCATGATGTTTTTGCGCCATATCGGAAGGTTTTATGACTTTGATCGAAGGTGGTAGTCTGATTGCTTTCCGCCATTTCGGCTCCCTAGCAAACTAAATGTTCCGCCATATAACTGCTCCACACCCCGATTGTTTTGTTATGGTTTTCACCGTTATGTTTTATTTGTCGCAGAGCCTGTAGTCTTTTTGTCTTTCGCCATTGCGGCTGCGTATTGCACTAACCACCCGACGTCTATGTCTTTCCATCCGCCGACAAGGAGTTTTTTTGCCCAATACTTTATTATTTAATATTTTAGGTGCTGATAGGCCTAATGACCTCGTCGAACTTATTGTCCATCTGAATCCCTCCATTGCGGCTGCTATTTAAACTATCCTCCCGATGCTTCAATGATTTTCCCATTGGTGAAGGTTTTTCCCGCCATTTCTGTGTGTGTTTTTACCCTATCTGATGGGTGACAGATTTTTCATATTCTATCATTTTAAGGTTTTCGCGACGAGAACGCAGTACAGGGCCTCATTGTGATGATCATTTTTATTGTTAGTGTGGTTTACATTTGTTGAAAATATGCAGTCTGAATTAATGATGAATATTGTTTTAACTGCAGGCAGATTTAGAATATTCTTTAGACTCCTACTGCAAAGACGACATAGCTGGAGGACAAAGCAGAAGGAAGCTGGCTAAAAACGATAGGCAGAGATATTCTGAGATCAACGAAATATTTAAAGGGACAAATAAAAGACAAAGCAGAATCATTAGCAACAGGGGCCCAGGCTTGGAAAGGTTCATCAGTTACTAAGCTGGTCCTGTTTTATGAAGTACTCATAAGTCCTAATCCAAAATGTAACGCATTATGTGAATCATGAGCACTCACAAGAGGACAAATTTGTGAGATTAAACGGTTGGGGGAGCCCAAAGGTCACACGGCTGGGGAAGCCCAAGGGTTTTTGTTGTTTTGGTTTAAATATAGGAAAGTTAGTGGGAATGGAAGCTTTTTTCCCTTGAGAAACTTGTGAACTATTTGTTCTAAGAGGGACTACTTCGTTTTGCAATAATAACTTACAAATTTTTCCTGTTGGAGAAGGTGCTGTGTGGAATGTTCCAATGTGATAAAATGAACAATGTTGAAGGGGAACTATTTTGTTTTCAACTGTGTTTCATTAACTGTGAGAGCGTTCTAACTTTATGAACCTATGTTCTTATCTAAATTTTCTCTGGTTTATTTTGTGATAATTTCCACTATGGGTAATGGAGAGTTTAACGGTTGATGAGATATCTTGTCATGTATGTATTTATTCATGTTTATGTGTTTTGATTCTAAGAACAACTATCTGTGATTTATCTTTACATGTGAACAGTATTACATTACTCATGAATTAATATCTTGCTCCCTAGGGGCAGCTTAGTATTGTTTCCTAGTTGTGTGTGATTTAGATGTGAGAGAGTCTAAGATGAGAGGTAAGAACTTGCACATCACATTGTGACCAATCCTTGCATTCTTAATTAATTTACATTTTAGCTAGGCACTTGCATATCATACTTAAAGTCAAAAACATAAAAATATACACAGTGGATCGGGCCGCAACCGGTAAAACCTTTTATTTTTGTTACTTGACCTACGGTAGCTGGACCGCAAACCAGACGGATTCCATACACCAAACAATCACGGGCTAGTTGGGAACGTTGAATGGGGATAATCCCTTACTGTTGTTGCCTACAAATTTCTAGGCCTCAACAAGATACTTCCCAGAATAAACATCGGGGTACAATACATGAAATATACAAGTGAATACATTCCGAAGTTACAAATACATCAATACTCCCTCTTAACTAGGAAGGTATTCTTTCAACACAATTTTCAGCACTGGTCTTATTCTCTGTATTGACTGGATCATCTCGTCATATTCATCTTCAAGCCATCTTCATCTTCAAGTTGTCTTCATCTTCAAGTCTTCTTCATCTTCAAGTCTTCTTCATCATGGGATCTGAATCATCACTCGATCTGGATCATCACTGTTGGATCATCATCACTATATCATCATCATGTCTGGATCATCACTTGATCTGGATCAGCATCAATTATGGATCATCATCATCAGTGTTATCTCTTGATTCTTCTCATCACAGGAAGTTCTACAGAGCCAACCCTTTTTCATGTTGGTTGTAGGCCTAGCCTTCATGTAGGTCTTCTTCAACACTTATATATGAACCTAAGTTAGAATGGCCTTCCGAGCTCTTACATATGACCTCATCTTGTTAGAAAGGAATGCCTAGCACTCACATCTGACCTCATCTTGTCAGAAAGGCCCAGCACTCACATCTGACCATGTGTAAACACATCACGCCAGAATGGATCAGCACTTATATCTGACCATGTGTGAACACATTGCATTGGAAGGGATCTGCACTTACATCCAACCATGTGTGAACACACCACATCGGAAGGGCTCTACACTTACATCCAACCATGTGAGAACACACCACATTGAAAGGGCTCTGCACTTACATCTGACCATGTGCGAACACACTGCATCAGAAGGCCACTGCACTTACATCTGACCATGTGTAAACACATCGTTCCAGAATGGCTCTCAGTCCAAGACTGAGGATTCTTGGTAACTGACCAGGTGCCTCCATTCTCCCAGAGAATGGCATCTTAGCACCAAGATGAGTATTCCTGGTAACTGAACAGGTGCCTCCATTCTCCCAGATAATGGCATCTCAACACCAAGATGAGTATTCCTGGTAACTGAACAGGTGCCTCCATTCCAAGAATGAAATTCAGCACTTATATATGATCATGTAGAAACCAATCCTATAGTCACATCAAAATGGCTTAGCAGTCACATCAGACATGGAAGGAACCAATCCTCTCACCATGATAGAATGGCTCAGCCCTTACATCTAACCATGGAAGGAACCTAATCCTCTCACCATGTCATAATGGCTCTTGAAGTCATCATTTCCCCTTGGAGGGAACCTCCATATGGAGAACACCAAGCTTCTCCTTGAAGTACTCAACCTTCACTTTGGCCAATGGCTTCATCAACACATCATCTATCTGTTCATCCGTCACAACATACTAGAGCTTCACTGCTCCTCTATGCACCATATCCCTGATATAGTGATACTTTATCTCTAATTATTTGACTTGTCATGGAACACTGGGTTCTCCAACAACTTCACACAACTCTGGTTGTCGCAATATATACAAGTAGCATCCAACAGGAGATCAAATAAATTAGATAGTAGCTTTCTTAGTCATGCTGCCTCATAACTAGATGAACAAGCTACAACATACTCTGCTTCAGCTGTACTCAGTATCACACATGACTGCTTCCTGCTAAACCAAGAGATCACACATGATCCCATACTGAAGCAGCATCCTGAATTTCTCTTCCTATCGATGGCGTTTCCTGCCCAATCTGAATCAACATAACCCTCTAGGTTAATCTTCTGATTCACCTCATACTTAAGCCCATAATCAATTGTACCCTTCAGGTACCTCCAAACATTCTTTGCAGCAATCAAGTGAACATGTCTTTGATCTGTTAGGAACTGGCTCAAGGTGTTCACAGCAAAGCAAATATCTGGTCTCGTGTTCGTCAAGTACATCAATGACCCAATCATGTGATGATACATCGTAGCATCAATCGCTTCCAATGAAGCATCACTCAATAGCTTCAATTTTGATGCCATAGGTGAGGTTATGGCCTTGCAGTCCATCATCCCAAACCTCTTTAGGATCTCTATTGCATACTTCCCTTGTCCAAGGAATATTCCATCCGCATTATGCCACACCTCCATGCCTAGAAAATAGTGCATCATACCCAAGTCTTTCATTTCAAACTTGGAAGCAAGCTTCCTCTTCATATCAGCAATCAACCCATCCATACCTGTTACAAACAAATCATCCACATACAGTAGGAGTATCATTGGGTTACCTTTTTCAACCTTGTAGTAAAGGTTGGAAATTGGAACCTGCTTTAGTTTTGGTAAAGCCCAAACTAGATAGTAAGCCATCAATTCTACCGTACCATGTCTCGGGTGCCTGTTTCAAACCGTACAGGAATTTCTTCAATCTACACACATGAGACTCCCTGTCATGTGTCTCAAAACCGTGTGGTTGCTCCACATAGAATTCCTCTTCTACTACACCATTCAAGAAAGAAGTCTTGACATCCATATGGTGCATCTTCCATTTCATCACTGTAGCCAGAGAAAGTACTGATCTAATGGAAGTGTATCTGGCTACAGGTGCAAAAGTTTCTTCATAGTCTATTCCTTCTTTCTAGGAGAATCCATGAGCCATGAATCTTGGTTTATATTTCTCTATGCTACCATCTGCAGCATGCTTGATCTTGTAGATCCATTTGGAAGTTGCAATCAACTTCCCTTCTAGTCTTGGGACAACATCCCAAACATTATTCTTCATGATCGATTGATACTCTTCGATCATAGCATCCTTCCATTCCTTTCTTTCTGCTGCTTCTTCATAGTTGGAAGGTTCTTTATCAATAATGTCACATAGCAGGGCTACATAACTGGAACAGGACCTAGTTCTCTTTCTTCCTCTGTGTGTTTCTTTTGAAGCTCCATATCTTTCTACACCTTGAATAATTTCACGTACCCAAGCAATTTTCCTCTTGTGAGGATTCTTCTCTTGAGGTGGATCCATAGGTTCTTGAGGTTCTTCTAATTCTCGATCCTCTTCTTGAGTTTCTTCGTTCATGGTTGTATCACGAATTCTGGGTGCTTTTGTTTCTTCAGATTCGTCAGCCGGTTTCGTCTTGGATTTGATGTAGAATGAATCTTCGTCAAATGTTACATTTCTGCTAATGTCGATCTTATTGAATCCTGGGAAGTATATTCTATAAGCCTTCAATATTTCAGAGTATCCCACAAATATACCCTTCTTTCTTGAAGGATCAAACTTCATCCTCTTTTCTTTCGGAATGTGTATGTACACAGGACAACTGAATATTCTGAGATGGATGACTTTTGGTTTCTTGCCGGAGAAGACTTCTTCAGGTGTCTTGTTCCACTCTATGTGGAGTATGGTTCTATACATATATCGTTATTCTGGCAGCTTCTATCCATAGATGCATGGGAAGCTCTTGATCATGAAGCATGTCCCTTGCTGCTTCCATGATCGTTCTATTCTTTCTTTATGCAATCCCATTTTGTTGTGGATTATATGGAGTGGATAACTCCCTCTTAATCCCCGATTCTTTGCATAGCTCTTTAAATTCATTTGATGTGAATTATCCACCATTATCTGATCGAAAGGTCTTGATCTTCTTTTTAGTGTGGTTCTCAATCAAGGCTTTTAATTCCTTGAACTTGCTGAATACTTCATCTTTGTTCTTCATAAAGTATATCCATGTCTTTCTAGAAAACTCATCAATAAAAGAAACATAGTATACATACCCGCTTATTGAACTGGATGATATTGGACCACATACATCGAAGTGGACGATTTCCAAGGTTCATTTTTCCTTGCTCTCGCTACTTGGAAATGTCTTCTTTGTGTTCTTCCCTTTCGTACATCCTTTGCATACACCTTCATGTTTTGTCTGCATTTCTGGGAGACCTTCAACAGCTTTGCTTGCAAGTGGTAGTGCTCTATAATGCACATGTTCAAGCCTTCTATGCCAAAGCTCATTTGGTTCTATCGAGTCATGAACCAAAGCTTGTTTTGGTTGGCCCTTCAATTTGTATAGTCCTCCTTATTCCCCAATCACTACTACATCATCAATAGACTTTCCCTTTGGCCACATGAGAATTTGGCCATCTACAAATGCAACCCTCATTCCTTTTGCATCCAATGCACATATGGAGACGAGGTTCTTCTTTAGTCTAGGTACAAACAATACATCTTTCATCTTGATAGAATTTCCAAAGTCTAGCTTATATGAGGATTCACCACTACCTTTTATTGTATACTGGTAGTCATCTCCAAGTTTCACCTTGTGAGGTGATTCATGTTCAGATAGTTTCACAAAGGATTCCTTGAATCCTATCATATGTTTGGAAGCACCACTGTCTATAATCCAATCATTGCTTCCATGTGTGATAGTTCCCGTGAGATTAGAAATCAGAACATATTCTTCATCACTTGAAGAATCATCACTGTCTTGTCTGGTTCTCTTTGTGGAAGGTTCATCATCCTCTGCAACATCATCATGATGTCTTCTCTTGTTTCCCTTCTTCTTGTGAGAGCTAATTTTGTTTCTAGGACAATCTCTAGCAAAGTGTCCTCTTTCATCACATGTATAGCAAATGTACTTAGACATATCTCTAGGCTTTCTAAAGTTACTCTTCTAATGAGAGTGCTTTACCTCTGTGGTGGCTAGTTCTGGTTTTCTTGGATTGTACTATGAGAGCTTAATCTTCACTTCCCATATTTTCTTCTCGAGCTGCTATCCGAGATTCTTCTTGAGAGCATTCTTCCCATAGTCTGCTGAACTTGACTAGCTTCTTTCTGGCACAGATCCCTTGAATGAAAGAGTCCCATGCCCTAGGAAGACCATTCAAGGTGGTCATCACAATCTCTGCATTCTTCACTTCTTCATCTATTGCTTCCAGTTGTTCCTTGATCTCAGAGACCCTTGTAAAGTAAGACTAGATAGTCTCTGCATTCTGGATCTTTACATTCTTCAGTTGTTTTCTCAAAGTCATCTTCCGGTTTATGTTCTTTCCTTCAAACAGTTTGGTTAGGGAATCAAACATAGCTTTAGGTGTCTTTAGGGAGGACACCTATGGTATGAGGTGATCCTTGATTAAATTAGCAATAATCCTCTTATCCATAACCAACTTCTTCTTGTGTAAGGCCTTAGCCTCAGCTTCCTCTGGAACTAGAACCTCCTCATTGATGTAGGAGTCCAACTCATTTTCTGCCAGGACCAGGGATATCCTATACTTCCAGGATAGGAAGTTATCAGCTCCCTAAATATTTTCATCAAGCTTGGTATGATGAGACATCTTAACTGAGAACCTCAAATGGAAATACAAAAGATTCAGATCTTACCAGGTCAAGATGTTGGATCTAGATCTGGAGTTGAATTTCTGTAGAGCTGGTTCAGGAGCAGATTAGGGTTTGACTTTCCCAGAGTTCTGTCCAACCAAAATTTTTGATCTTGATCTCTACACTTCTATTTTGAGGAAGAGATCAATCCAATCCTAGGCTCACTCAAAAATTCCACTTCTGTGGAAATCCCTAATTTTCGACAGCAGTGTCGGGTAAAAAACTGAAAATGCTCAGAATCAGATTTCGCTTCGACACAAAGATGTGCCCTGGGGAGGAGAGTCATCCCAACCTTATTTTGTTGAAAATATATGGAGATATATCCAAAAAGTAGGAATCCCTAGTTTCCATAGCTGCACAGTGTCTTCTTCTCAGGTTAGCTCTGATACCATGTTAGATTTTTATCATTTAAGCTAGCATTAACTTAGGATCTTAACTGAGACAATAACAATCACATCAATTAGACACATGAGAAAATGAACACAAATATTTTCCTTGGGGAAACCATAAAGGAGAAAACCCCGCAACTTCCTCAGAGATATAATTAGCACCAAAATCAAAGCCCCAAAAATAGTAAGATGATCTCCCGACAGCAGTAGTCTTTATCTCTCTTGTCCCAACAACTTCTTCTCTCTCAGTTATGTGCTACAATTGAGTGTGAGTGAGTGTGTGATAAATAGAGAGGCTCACCCTCTATTTATACTAATTCCTAACTTGACAATAACTCACTAGGTCCTAATTCTCTAGGAGAGTCTAATAACCCTAGGTCCTCGCAAATGCGGGGACTTTAACCCTTGAACAATAGGAGGGTTACCCACAATGTCTTGACATGACTTGTTTACAATATAGAACCTCCCGATGGGAACATCAGGGCATGACATGACTCAATTACATTACAGATACTTCCCGAAATAAACATTGGGGTACAATACATGAAATATACAAGTGAATACATTCTGAAGTTACAAATACATCAACAAGGACTTCCAAGAAAGTATGGAAAAGTTGAAGAACAAGATGTCTATTGCGCCAATACTTGTGTTTCTAGACTAGGAAAAAGAGTTCCATGTTTATGTTGATGGATCGTCTGTTGCACTCGACATTGTAATAACACAGCCTAGAGAAGGATCGATTGATCATTTGATTTCCTTCGCTAGCAGAAAAATATCAACTGCAGAGAAGAATTATACCACGATGAAAAGAGAAGGGATAGCGATGGTATATGCATTGTAAATATTCAAACACTATTTACATGGAGGAAATTTCAGGATGTACATTGACCATTATGTATTTAAATACCTAGTCAATAAGCTAGTGTTGGGGGGGGGGGGGGG
>LPNX010230690.1:374999-416257 GCA_001517045.1 Pseudotsuga menziesii
AGTTGGGGCCAAGCCATATTTCAAGGATCGAAAGTGGAGAAGAACCTACTAGTGTGGAAGATAATATTCTTGATGCACAATTGTTTATGATAACCATGTTTGATGATTAGTACTGAGATATCATACAATTTTAAAGTACTAGTTATGCACCAACTGAATTCACCACTGTGCAGAAGAAGTAGTTGGTTGTGTGTACTGCAGATATCTAGTTGATTGTTGGACACTTGTATAAGATGGGTCCTCATGAGATTCTTCAGCACTACGTTTTGGAGCACGAGCACCCGATGATTTTAAATGAAGCACATGATAGTGTTGCAGGAGGACAATATGTAGAAAAATATATGGTGCACAATATTTTTCAAGGAGGATTATGGTGGCCAACAATGCATGCAGACACTCAAGATTATTGTCGCAGTTGTGATGTCTACCAAAGGAATGGAAATCCTTCTCAAAGAGACGAAATGCCATTGGTACTGCAAATAACATTGCAGGAATTTGATAAATGGGTCGTTGATTTTGTAGGACCTAACAGTCCAGAGGGGAAGCACAATGGAGAATGATATTTTATCACTACGATTGATTACCTAAACAAATGGGTTGAAGCAGCACCAGTAAAAGATTTTACTTCTACGACTGCTACAAAGTTTGCATTTGAAAATGGTGTGACAAGATTTGGGTGCCAAAATATTTTAATCATCGATCAATGTATGCATTTTGTTAATCAATTGATTGAAGAACTAACGGATAAATTTCATATACAACATAGAAGGACAATTCCATATAATCCTCAAGAAAATGGATTTTTCGAATCATTCAACAAACTTCTAGAAAATGCATTGATAAAGGTTTGTAATTCCTGAAGAGATGACTAGGATCAGAAGATTTATGTAGTATTATGGTGATATTGCATGACATGTAAAAAGTTGATAGTTCAGACTCCATTTGAGTTGGTGTGTGGGAAAAACGTTGCCATGCCTATGGAGTACATTGTATCGAGTATAAGAATTGTTGCGATCACCGAAATGGCATATGTTGATGTTGTTGAAGACAGGTTACTTCAATTGATACAGTTGGAAGAAAAAACATTTATCGCAGGGTTTCATCAAAATGTTGAAAAACAAAGACAAAAGGTATGAAATGATTTACACATTAAGAAAAAACAATTTGAAGTTGGAGTTCTTGTTCTTATGTATGATAGCAAGTTCTTTAAGCACCCAGGGAAGCTAAAAACTCATTGGTTAGGACCATACATTGTCA
Source organism: Pseudotsuga menziesii (assembly GCA_001517045.1). Lineage (NCBI taxonomy): Eukaryota > Viridiplantae > Streptophyta > Pinopsida > Pinales > Pinaceae > Pseudotsuga > Pseudotsuga menziesii. Next base: position 376,257 of record LPNX010230690.1, read on the forward strand.
AAGAGATCACTGATGGAGGAGAAGTGAAACTAGAAGAAATAGATGGGACATAAGTTATAGGACTCATCAATAGGAGTTGACTAAAACCATATTATGATATCTACAACTTGGTCGCATAAAAAAACAAGATGAGCCAAACTTTATGGTCGCAGACTGCTAGTCTATCACAACAAAAAGTGAAGTTTCACAGATTTCGCATATAGTGAAGGATAAAATTATGAGCGAGGACACTTGATATGTCGCAAGAGAGGAACCTTGTTGAAGGAAAAAAATTGGATGCAAGGACTGCCACTATTTTAAGAAAGGTACTCTAGAAAAGATAAAATTCAAGTCACATGGAGTGCGATGTTGTTGCGTGAGATACCAGAATCCTGGATATGACAGGTTGGAGGTCATTAATTTGAAAAATATGAGAAAATATGGTGGCATTCTTTTTGGTCACATCCAAATTTATGGCAATAACTACCATTTCAAATGACAGATAATTGGAAGCATATATAAAAGTTGCATTAATAATTTGGATGGTACACCCATGTGCTTGAAAGGACAGATTCTTTTCTATTGATTTCCCACACGTGCAAAGAACAATTGCAGAAAATTGCTCCACACCATTACCTTCGGGCCCATTCCTTTCATTCTACTACAAGAGAGAAGAGTTGTTGATTTTATGCAACCTTCAAATCTGAAGCGAGTGGTTTGTAGCATGGTCATTTCCATCTCCACCACAAGTGTAGTTGTTGAATTTGAGTTTGAGCTTGCATCGCCTATGATAGTCATGGAGGATATTGTTGTTTATATTCCACCGTCAGTGGAGGTTTCGCTAGTTTCCAAACAGACTACATTAGTTGTTGGAAAAACCAGTCCAGTTGTGAATCCAAACCCTATTACGCCATCTAGAAAAGTGCATGCAGACAGACGAGGTCCGTCTGGAACCACATGGGGAAATTGCACTAAGAGGAAGGGAAAAGAATCGACAACCCTAGTTCCACCCCCACAAGATGATGAATATTATGAGACAATAAATTCTCTTCCATCTTACGTTCCTCCCAGATGTAGTGATGCACCAAAATTCAAAATCCCAAGGAAAATAGGGGCCTTGTTAATAGCACCATTGGTGCCAAAAGGATTAAAGGTGTCAAAGGATATCTTGTCGAACCTACAAAAGTTATCATTTGTTGACCATGACACAAAGAAGCATGAATACCTAGACCACAAGAACCATATGGTGACTATGCAAGACACACCAAATACGCCGAAGTGACTTATCGAAAAGGAGTGGGATAAAGGACTAGAGAATTATGGCATACTGTCGTTGCTATATATGCCTTATTTTGGCCGCAACATACTGATAAACACCAATGTTAAGAAGTTTTTAATATTCTTTAATGGTGGTTTCCTATGGCTGAGAAAGCCTATATCTATATATGTTGAACTTATCGCAATCATCATAGGCCTACCATTCACAAGAATGGACCCAATGCCACTTCAAAGGAAGGATCAAGAAGTACAAATAGTTGAGTGGATAAAGGAGAAGTACGACGTACCGAGAGATAATAGAGCCTTTTTATATCCTCCATCAAGGATTATATTGCTCACTTTGATGGGAAGGTATTAGCCTCGAATTTACTATGCAAGATGCGCCCAAACCAATTCACTACAAGAAAAATCGCAAGAGCTGAACTCTATAGGGAGGGAGTTCAGATCAATTGGTCGCATTTATTTCCAAATGAGTTGTTTCAGGATGCCATTGAATCACAGGAGGAGGGTAATACATTTCACTAGTCCTGGATGTTAATCCTAATTTCATTCATTACATGGTCAAACCCATCGAACTACCAAAGGGTAGATATGTGGGTGCACTGCCAAGGAGAGTGATACCAAAACCTTTGGTTCGACAATAATAGAAAGGCACGACATACAAAAAATAACATTGAATTCTTTATGCATGGGAAGGCTATAAGGAACTAGGTAAGTAACTAGTATAGGTTGGATGACCACACTGTTTAATGGTTTCATAAAGTTGTTAGATTCAATATTGGCATGCACAATGTCAAAATGTAGCCACGTTAGGACCCACATCACCAATGGTTGGCAGTGCCATTCATACTATCAGAGGAAGAGGTTGAAGAAATTGTTGACAAATGGTTGGAAGAATGGCACGTCCTAGTTCCAGAAGATCAATTAGCATAAGAAAAATAAGAACTACGACAAGAGGATCATGTTATACTATGAAATGACACTTCTCCATCTAAGTATTGACACCCAACACATCGGTACACAAAACGACAATGTGGATTGAAGTTTCCAAAAATCCTTTATTACACACTTATTCCTTCAGTCTTTCCCACATTTATAAATATGTTTTTCTTGTATTCGCGACTTTGTTTCTAACAAGTCAAAGTCGTGGGTCATTCATGGGTAGAATCATATGCAACCTGCAATTCAACTATTCAATGCTGCATTCATGAGTTTCCTTCATAAGAGTCATGAATCAGTTATGAGGTCCCTATTTATGTGTCCACGATTACCTTAAGAAAAAATTAAAATAAATAAATCATGATTAGTTAAGGGCAACTAAGCTCGAAATCATAATTTCCCCAACTCCCCTAACCATCCTAGACTGCATAACTTTTCCTCATCGACAACTATAAATAGAGGGGACGGGTAAAGGATAGGGGAATAAATTTGAAGAGAAAGGTTATTCTAGAGGAATCCATTGGAAGGAGGATCAAGAGAACTTAGTTTATTGGTCATCAAATAGGTTTGTATCAGACAGGGTTGTAATGTTCCCTACAACTTCTGAATAAAGAGTGAATTTCTTCCACATTGTATTTGTACATGTTCCTATTGTTATGAATTATGAAATGTATTGCTATTAGTTCTTATATGCAATTATAATCTTTTCGTATTTATTTATAAAACAATCAAGATGTCTCTGGATAACATCAATCTCTTTTGCAAGTACATAAGGTTAGGAGCTTGAAGAGCATTGGAGAAAGAAGGATAAAGCTTGGATCAATCGTCTATAACAAGGTACACATTCCCTTCATCCTATTTCTCTCATTTATGTTTTTGTAGCCCCTTATGTTTGCAAGCCATAACCTAGTATGTTGGTGACTCTAGGACCCCAAGTCATAAGGTAGATATCCCTCACAGCAGAACTGGAAACTCTACTGGGGAAGTCTAGTTTGTGTTGGGGCCTTTCCAATTAGGTTTTCAGTTCAGGTTTTCACTCTTTTGTTTCTTTGGTGATTTCTAGTGCACTTGTGTTTCATACAAAAGGGTTATGTGCTTAGGATCCTCTGTCCTTAGGTTTTTATTTTAAAAAAATTAGGATTATTAGCGGGTTAATGTGTTAACAGTTGTGAATCCTGAGTTGTGATTGTCGGCTTCCTTCATAACAGTCATGGTTCTTTCGTGGGTTTTCCACTAGACATTCAAAATTACCTGTAGGAGGTCTCCAAAACTTAGGGTTTTTCCCTTGTTCTAATTTTTTTGGTTTTGAATACTCTTGTAGGGTTTCTTCATGACCTAGTATTGCTCTGTTACTTCATGCATTTCACTATAACTTGTATTACAATTTTGTATTGAGTAGGTTAGGTTTGATTTTGTGTGCAAGTTTTCTTAGGTCTTGCCTCTTGGATTGATTAGTTGAAGTGGTTTTGTGAGTTCTTGGCTTCTGTCAGTTATCTGGTCTGCTTTTCTGCACCTGATTGCTTTAATGACAGTCTAAACCTTTTTCTTTTACCAATATTCTGATTTACTTGTCTTCCAAATCCTAGTAATTTAGTCTAAGTAGGGTTTTAGCTCAAATTTGCATTGCTTGTAAAAGTTTTGATTATAAGGTATAGACATTATTTCTTTCATTTATACATATTCATGTTATCTAGCTTTCTTATTTTGCATTAGTTTGAATCAAATTTTGATTTTTGAAAAAAAAATGAAACAAAGCATTTTTAGTTGCATTGTAAGTCTCATAAAGGATCTCTATATGCTTGTTTTTTAAAGTATTTTTCAAACAGAAAAAGTATAAAAAAAGAGTCGTGTGTTTTCCAAAGTTCTTAAGCAATTTCATTTTGTTTCGAAAAGGAAAAAATATATGTTGAATAGAATTTGTTTTTGAAATTTTTTACATCATATTTGCTTTCAGTTGAGTCTAAACACCATGAGTTGCACTTCCGCCACCTTTGAGTAATATTAACCTTAAAAATAATGCTATAAATTAAAATTTATTAGTAACACTCTCTTTTTTAGGATCATACATAAAATAGATTAGGATAAGTTAATGGATTAGGAGATATTTAACTATCTGAGACCATTTGAACTCAAACTTAGTGGCTTATCATTAGGTAAATCCAAGTTTACAAGAGATCTATTGGAAATATCCTCTAGCACAGGAGTCAAGCATGAGGTCGTGTGAGGACTTAGTTGCGGAGATAACCCTCCAATACTTTGTTGAAGCATAAACCAATATTGGTGTGTGTACATGGGGTTCTTTCAGTGCCACTTTTGGTCCTAGTGAGGCACCGATATTGTCATAATTCCGAGCCTAACTAACCTGCCCATGCACACCAGTCAGACCTACAATTGTTCCACCAAAATATTGTTGTATGTTTGGTAGCCTTAGTATCCAAACTCTACGATTCTTCTACAGGTGTTAGTGGAAGGATATTTACATTGCACCTAGGGCATACTTGGGAGGAAACCTTAGTTAATAATTTGGAAGGGTGGTTTGGTGATTTAAATGCTTGCATTCATAAACATTATCACGGGACCCTAAGTAACTGTTCTTCAGTGCTTCACTGGTTTATTCTGGGCCCTAATCATCACAAACGTTCCTTTGGAAGACATATCTTTCACTTGACTGTGTTTGTGATACTTAGCAATTTTTTAGTAGTGTTCTTTGTGGTTTTCCTGTAATCTAGTATAAACTTTAGGTGTGTGACTTAAATTTGTAGTTGTGGAGGATCAACCTCCCCGTAGGTCTCAAAGGTTCCAAAACCTTCATCCACTTTCCACAATGGAGCCTCGACCACTACCTCATAGGCATATATTAGATACTAATGGTTCTTTTGAAACAACTAGAGTAAGTCAAAGTCCAGGAGAGACCGAACTTCGTGATACTCATACTGACCAATTTCCTGTGGAAGTTGAAGACTTCCAAGCTCAATCGTTTGCAACAAATTATAATCCACCTATAACTGATTTAAGTTGTCTCATTTTAGTGCAAGTTCGTCCTTTTGGTTCACCTAGTGTTGATGTTCCCTTGAGTACTATTATGTATGGCTTAGGAGAAGGTCTAGGGGATGTTTTTCCCACTTCATTTATGTTGGTCAGTGGAGTCTCTCTTTCACTAGTGAGTGCTCCTATACCAAGTATCCCTATTGTTCCTGTAGTTTCATTCAACTTTGGTTCATCTACTCCAGTATCTCCAATTTCTTGAGTGGTTAATCCATCAGCACCCTCAAACACTGCTGGTCCTTCTGGAGTAATGGTAAATGGGATACCCAGTGTATCGTTCACTTATTCATTGTTATTTTATATTTCTCAAAGTGGTCCTAGTGGTTCAACATCATTTTTCCAAGGTTTTCCAGGGTATGGGGGGCATATCCCTTCATCTTCTCTATATGTAGGTCCATCTCCTACTTATACTAGTGTGTCATATGGAGGTCCGAACCCTTTTACAGGTTTTAAATTCCATAGTTCTACCCAACTATTGGCTACTTCTTTTGGGATCTCTCCTTTCTCACTTTTTAGTGGGAGAATCTTATCTCCTATCTCTACAACTCTAGCTTCAGTTGGAATCAGTCGAACACAATATCACACACCGAAAGTTAGTAACACTTTGGCCTTTATGTGGAACCCTTTTCAAAACCTTGCTAGTTCTTCACAGTTGGTGGCTGGGGGTAACCCCAACCTCTCATTCGGGAGCCCTGGTGCAAGTACTTCCTCACCCCAGACCCCTCAATACCAGTTTCGAGCTCATCCTTGTTTACCATTTCTATAAAATTTGAATTTTCCAGACTTATAAAAACTAATGAACAACCCTTTGCACCATGATTCGACATGGCCATCGTTCCCAATAAAATTACTTTCATACAATGCAAATTTTGAAAGGAAAAATGGTGAGGACCCACATGCCCATATCACGACATTTCATTTGCAGTGCTCTTCCAACTCACTAAAAGATGATTACGTTTGGTTGATATTATTTCAATGAAAATTGACCGGTGTAGAGGCAAAGTGGTACATTAAACTCCCATTGACTGCATACGACAGTTTTCTTGATTTGGAAACCATTTTCTTGAATCATTTTCAAATTCCTATATGGTATGATGCCGGTACATACCTTCTATCAAATTTTTGGCAGACCAAGGCCACTCATATATCTGATCACATTCAAGAGTGGAGAAGGAGAAAGAGGCTTATTAAATCTAATATTCCTCTCGACTTCTTATTGGAATGGTTTTTGAAATCATTATTGCCTTATATTTCGAAAGATGTTTCCACATCAGAATTGACTACGGAGGAAGAGGACATTCCCAGGGCCCAACAACTGGATTTGATATATGCCCAGTCTGGGATTCTATATGAGATTATCCTTGAGGCGCCAAGGTATAATATAGGTTTTTCCAAACCCAAGCATGGATTGCATGCTGATGGAATGGTAGGTTCAGTTGACACACTAACTATAGAGTCATTGGCTAAAAAGATCCATGAAATATCAATGAAGAAATATGTATTGGAGGAATCCAAGGCTTCCACCCCATCACCTCAATATGTGAATGTCTATTCAGCACAATCTTCCCAAAAGGGTACTCAACAGCCCAATGGGAAAAATAACAAGGGGGATAAGGGAAAGGGGAATCAAAACAGATAGAATCCCATGGAAAATGTGGAGGGGGGTAAAAAAGAGAAGAAGAAGGTCAAATTTCCTTGCAAGTTGTGCCAAGAAAACCATATGAGCTACCAATTCCCCTTGATAGATCAAGCAAAGAAGTTGCTAAAACAACAGCAATTGGTTGTCTTGAAGGATCCATTTCCCCAAGGAAAAAATGCAACTTCTAGTTCAAAATATGTTGGGGGCACAACAGGTGCTCCTTCCGCTGATCAATATTATATCAATATGGTATGATCCCATACTTTATTACAAATCAGAGCTAAGAATTATGAATCATAGGCTCAGTAGAATGATAAGCAAACTGCTGAATCTTCAGTCCCACTTTAAATTGAAAAATTGGCTAAACCTATCCCTAATATTCCTAAAGGTGTTTTCAAAAATGCATTCCATAACCCTAATGCGAGGGTTCCTTCAAACCACTCTATTGTAGAATATTTATCCCAAACTCCTTGTGCGATGTCGACCTTGGAAGTGCTCTAGATTTGTCCTTCACAATGAGATGCAGTATTGGCAGATATAGGAAGTATGGACTCCACAATCTTGATGGCCAAATTTATACCATGCCTACCATACCATGTGGTATTTTCTATTGATGTTTTCCATGGAAGAAAAAACATTGGACAAATGATCATTGATGAAGGTGCATCCACATCTGTTATATTGATCTCATGTTGGAAAGCTTTGCGATACCCTGATATGGTCCCATCAAATAATTTTTTGATTGCTTTAGATGGAATGTATTCCATCCACATGGTATCCTTCCATATTTCTAAATTAAATTGGCAGGGAAAGCAGTCTCTGTTGAAATTGAAGTAGTTGATGCTTCTTTGGACTACAATTTACTTATGGGGAGGAGTTAGACATATGCGATGTGCATTATTCCATCATCCATTTTTTTAGTCCTTTTTGTTCCCACATGAAGGAAATTTGGTTACTATTGACTAGCTAACATATACTCAGAAGGGTTGTTTGGAGACCACTGAGTCTACCATACCCCTGATTGATCAGTCACACCTAGAAAATGAAAGTTTGGGAGCTGCGATGTATATATAATTGATGGGAAATTTCGATATACCTTATCTCATATATTACTTAGGACCAATGAGTGTTGGGAAGAATATATCTATGATTGTATATAGAACTAACTTGTAGGTCCTCCCTTTGTGTGAAGAACCTCAAGCTCCCTTATCAGAAGCAGAGATGGATTACCAAGCTATATTTGATGCTACTGTTAATTCCATCACGACTCCTCCAATATCAGAAGATTAAGATGAAACCTAATTGCCCACATGGGAATAAAACTCTACATATTCTTATGATTTATTAGACATGGTTTTTTTATCTGACGAATCCATTCTGAAAGCCAAGATCAGACCTGCAAAAATTTGTGAATACCTTCATCACAAGTCCTACTTTCTTTCGGAGCTAAGCAAGATAGAAAATTATGAGTTCCATGGGAGACTAGAAGAAGGTATTTATCCGCCCGTTAATCCTTTTGCCCGGGAAAGGATATTTTTCGAGGGGAACATGGAAAACATCTCCACTACTGTCCTAATCAATATCTTTGCGAAACTAGATGTCGTGGAAAATGTACATATTGGTGCAAAATGTTCTCTTGAAGATATTTCCAACTACACTTCCTTATTTAATGACTTGTGTGATGTATTCTCCTATTCATACGAGTATATTCCAGGCATCGATCCATTAATCATAGAAAATGAACTCCAAACTTACCCTAATTTAAAATATGTTCGACAAAAACTTAAACCTATAAATCTGCGAAAAGCGATAACCATCAAGGTTGAAGTGGAAAAGTTGTTGAAAGTCATTTTTATCTACCCAATCTCTCTGATTGAATGGGTATCCAATATCATTCCGGTAGATAAGAAACAAGGAACTATACGTGTTTGTACATATTTCCAAGATTTAAACAAGTCTTGTCCCAAGGACAATTACCCCACACCATTAATTGACCAGATAATTGATGCATGTGCGGGTAGCGAGGTGTTTTCATTTAAGGATGGTTTTTCAAGATACAACCATATTCAGATCAAGCAGAAAGACCAACACAAAACTTCCTTCATTTTTCCATGGGGTACATTTGCATACAAAAAGATGTCTTTTGGCTTAAAACTTGTCGGGGCAACCTTTTAGTGTGGAATGAACTTTTCCTTCCATGATATTAATCATATTTTCAAACCATACTTAGATGATCTTCCTGCCCATTCTCGAAAGAGGAACGACCATCCAGATCATCTTTACTTAATTTTCAAATGATGTAGACATTACAAGATCTTATTAATCCCCATAAGTGTGCCTTCTGCTTTGATTCAGGGAGATTACTTAGTTTCATAGTTTCAAATAAAGGTATAAGGATTGAGTCTTTAAAAGTTGAGGTGATTGTCAATTTTCGTCCTCATCGTTCCATCAGACAATTGCAAAGTCTGCAAGGAAATTCTAAGTTTCTTCGATGATTTATCATAACCTATGCCAAGATCACCAAGGGTTTCATGCACTTTCTTAAGTAAGACACCCCATTCTTATGGGATGAATTCATAGAACGATATTTTGAGGCATTGAAAAAAACACTACCATCGGCTCCTCTCTTGCATCCACCAGACTACAAATACTTTATATTGTATATGGCTACATCTGAGTCAATTATAGGAGTAGTGCTAGTTTAGGAAGATGACGAGCTCCAAGAAAATGTTGTTTATTATATTAGTCACGCTCTAGTTGGTAGTGAACTGAGATACACTCATGTCGAGAAACTGGAGTTGGAGGGAGTTTATGTCGTCTAGAGGTTGGGACACTATATTGTTCTAAGGACAACCATCATGGTTGCGGATGTAAAACCTTTCCAATATGTTCACTAGTACATGTGGACATTTTTCCCATGAAAAATTGTTGCAATTGAAACACTTGTGTGTTGCTATAGCGACGAACATGACCCCTTCTTTTAGTGGAAAAACTTTTGTCGCTATAGAAACACTTTGTAAACTTCATCGCTATAGAGACATAAAATACATGAAACTTGTGGCATCGCTATTATGATGAATCGATGGTGTCACTATTGCGGTGAATGGATGGTTTCTATTGCGACGAAAATAGAAAATATGGTTTCTAGTGCAACAAAGTAGCACAAAGTAGCAATATTGGATGGTTTCTAGTGCAACAAAGTAGCATCTCTATTGCGATGAATTGGTAGCCATAAAGGTCTGAAATTCCATCTCTATAGAGATGAAACTTCCTTTCATGTACCTACGAATCTACACTAGCGACGGTGTCTTCGTCGGAACATGAAACAAAGGTTTGTTGCAATAGCGAAGTCATTTTGTCACTATAATGACGGCTAAGAAAAATTGTGGAAAGGGGGTTTTGTCTCTATAGCGACAATGAATGGCATTTTTTTTAAAAGGATCTTCTTCACTATAGTGATGATTCTACAATTTTTTTTTTAAAAATGACGTTGAAACGTGTGATGAGTTGGTGATTTTCCAGTCCTAAACCGTCAGCTTGTCCAAATCTCAACTTGGACACCTCCATTACCTGCAATAAACACACTTAAAAATTAGTCCAAGGGTTAGCTATTTGATTGTCTGATTTGCTATTAAATGAAACTTGATATGACGGACTGAATTTACCTCTGTTTTGTATATCCATTTCATATTTTGTTCACTTTGTTAAGGCTGTGTATAAACACTTATGATAAAGCTAACTTGACATGATAAACCATTTGCACACCAATTATTGTTATACTTTTTTTTACATGCAAACTGTACAATATAATCTACTGTTGCTAATGTTTTTCCTTAATACATTCTGAAACTGTGTTCTTATTGCAAAAAGAGTTGGATAATGGATGTTGCAATGTTTTCCCATGAGATATGCTAATTGGATCTTCGTTAATAGACCTTGGATGGATGATATATCTGTTAGAAGATAAACACTCCTGGTTTGATTAAAATAGATACACTGAATAACTCTTTTACTGCTTACTTTATTATTGTCGTATTGTTATCTCTTTGCTTCCATACTTGTGCATATTCATTGGATGAAGGTGATATGGTGATATTCATTTAAGAAGACGAATTATCAAAGACCAATAACCAAACTACCATAATTTAATTAAGACTTGATTAATACGCTTTATTACATGTTACATTTTTACTTTTATTATTCTAAGTACTAATTCTTACTTGATAAAGTACATATACAATATGTTTGTTATAGACAGTAACTTTCTATTACTCCTTTCATGGTCATATTGGATACAAGTGCTCATCTCCAAAATTCAACAAGTTATTTGTACCTAGTACTTTGATGAAAAAAGATGGAGTCTGCTCCTAAGTTGTACAACTCCACCTTCACCTCTTTTCCTTTGAACAGCTCTTGAATAAAGTGATAATGAACACCTGCAATTTCTATATGTTGTGTTTTAGGTATGGAAAAAATGAAGAAACCTATAATACTTGAAAAAATGGATATTAGTTTGGAAACATCTAGAAATTTCTTCCAATGACATCATCCATGTCATTTCTTGAATTATTTGAAACTAAAACTAAATATAAATAATATTTTTGTTCACATGAAAAACAAAAGAGTGATTTGAAATCCCTGGTCATATGTATGCTAGTGACCCCTAGAGGCTATATGGATATTCATCGCAGCATCTTCAGAAGTTCAGAAAGATGTGCACAATAACCATGTAACCTTTAATATGGTTTTCATTTTTACTTTACACAATTCCAAGGTAGATACAATATATTCAGAATATACCTGTTAAAATGTTCATGGTCCTAAATAAAACATAAAATGCACAATAATATAAACATATAATATTATAACACTCATAAATAACAAACCTTGTGAATTAATCAATTCCAATTTAACAGTTCAAAATTCAAAAATTAAACCATTTTAATTTGACTAGATTAAGGTTACTACCACGGAGGTGCACTTAAGTTGAATGTCAATTTTAAGGGTGATCATTTCTCTTATTAGAGATGGATCGATGCTGAATTTCAACGAAATTAGATTTTATTTGTCAATTTGGAAAATGCGGCCATTGGGTTTGTTATGTTCGGTGTAGAATTATTAGTGTTTTTGTTTCAACTTTCTCATATAGTATGTAACCCCTTATTCTCCTACACTTACTACCATTAGTTTAATGACTAATTCCTTCAGCAAGGATAGTTACATTATTTAAAAATACTAAATAGAAAGCACAAACATTGCTTTGGCTCTTACTTCATCAATAAACAATTCAAGTGCATTCCCACGACATTTGAATTCTCTTTATAGTCTCAAGGGTAGATCGATATTAACTAAATACATTATGATTATACCAAAGGAATTGTTTATGATATGGACTCATACGCATATTTGCACCTATGTTGCACAAGAGCCTGTCCCCATTCTTAGGGGTTACACCCAACTCTTATCAACCAAAATAACACTTCTCCATCTGAGTACTGACATTCATTATGTTGGGACACAAAAGGACAATTTAGGGTTGAAGTAAGACAAAACACTATAGATGCCCATGATTGATAATACATAATCTCCTGACCAGATTCATACATATTTATTTGGTGATTAGGGTTGCACACATGACTATTTGCATTGCAACCCACGTGTCATATGCAACTATTTGCATTGCAACCTGTGTGTACATTGAACATGTGAGTTTCCTTTGAGAAAGGAGTGTGACACACGCAAATTTACTATATACATACTCGCACGTACCTTAATCCAATGTTACAAATAATAAATTACGATTAGTCGAGATCACTTGAGCCTTAATCCATAACTATCTCAACTGTATCAACCATCCTAACCTTCGAAACCTCCATATTTCCCCATGTATAAATAGAGGGCATGGGATGGGGATAATCAATCATTCTTAGAAGAGAAAAGTTATGCTGGTAGTATGCCTAAGACCTCTTGGAGTAGCAGAACTCGGTGTTTTTGTTTTCATAGGACTCCTTCTCTTAGAAGTTAGGTTGTAATCTCACCATTCTCTTTTTATGAATAAACAAAGTTATTCTTCCAATCTTTGTATTGTTTCTTTCTTATGTATGATGGATTATGAATGAGTTCAATTATGTTATTATGAATATGCATTTCAATAACCATTAATATATATATGAGATATTGCTGGAAGAATTTGTCTTTTACAGGTGAATTGAGAGAGCCCTAGAAGCTTTGAAGGAGACTGAAAGAGGAGAAGACCAAGCTTGGATCAACCGTCATAAATAGGGTAAGTCAATCCTTGTTTCTATTCCTATTTCATTTTATAGACAAGCTAATTGTATAAAAGTGTCTTAGTAAGTTGGTAACCCCATAGACCCTAGGTTACAAGGGTGCATTGTCCTGAACAACAGAACTGGCGATTCCACTGGGGAGTCTAGCCTGTTGTGGGTCCGTTCTTTAGGTTCTCTTACCATCCTTTGCTTCTTTTTTATTCTGGGTGTGTTCAGTCTATTTTTGGCCTCTGAATTATTGTTTAGCTTCTTTAGAGCCTTTTTGCTAGTCTTTTTTCTTTCAAAAAATGTAGCAGCACACACGGGTTGTATACCTACATAGTCGCTTGTTTCACTGTGTATACGCAGGTTTCCTTTTGGACAGTCGTGTGTCATATGCAAGTTGTCTTCATAGACAGTCAAGTGTATCCTATAGTAGTCTTTTGGTCTATTAGGGTTTGCTTGTCCCTAATTTTTGGCTTTTTTATTGCTTGTGAGGCTCTGTTTATGACAAGAATCTGTGAGTCTGAGGTATGTACGTCACATCGTATACTTGATTTCGTCAAGTCTTTGAGATTTTTGTGTTTGATTTTCTTGCATTAGTGAGTGTAGGTGGTTCTCCTACTTGGTTTGTAAGTCTGAGTGCTTGTGTTCTAGGTTAGTGATCAAGTCCTTTAATGCTTTATACTCTTTGTTGCTTCTTGTAGTCTCATTTTGTCACTCTTTTCTTTGTGGATCTAGTAAACTTTTAAGTTTCGTTAGTTCCTCTAAGTCAGGGTTTGTTCTAGTCTTCTTCCCCTTGGTTGAAGTGGGTCACTTTGACATCCTTTTGCCTCATTTCACTGTTGTATGCTTAGATTAGTCAAATTGGCTCAAGTTTGCATTCATTTGCATTATAGTTTTTGAAGTTGTCTGAAAAGATAAGACAAAAATATTTTGCATTAGGTTGCATGTAGTATTTCTTTTCATTATTTTTCAAAGAAAATTTCAAAAATTCTTAAAAAGTCTTGTATTTTCTCATACTTAGTGCTAAGTTCATTAACTTGCATTTACAAAAAGAAAAGAAACGTTGGCTTTGTAGTTGCAATTTGCTTTGAAAATTTACTTTTATGCATTATTTTTGCTTTCTTTTATCAAGTCTATAACACCACATAAGTTTCACGCCATTTTCCTTTGACTAAAAACAACCTATTAAAAAGAACGATATAATTTAAAAATTATTAGTAAGTTTTTCCTTTTAGGCTCCTACACCAACTGGCTTAGGATAGACTTGTGGATTAGGGAGTTTTAACTCTCCACAAGTATTTGATTTCAGACATAGTTGGCCAATCACTAGGTAAATCCTCCTCTATGTTGATTATATTTGGGAAGCTCCTCTCAAACGGGAGTTAAGTACGAGGTCGTGTGAGGACCTGGAATGAGGAGATAGCCCTCTGATTCCTTGTTCGAGCATAGACCAATATTTTTATGGATCTACGGACTTCTGTCAATACCACCTCTTGGGCCCCGTGCGGTGCCGGTGTTGACAGGTTTTATGACTTTCTACCCTGCCCATGCGTATGAATCAAGCTTGCGACTGTCCCCCAGAATTTCAGTATAGCTGCGATAGGATTTAGTCTCTTTGACATTTAGGGTTCATACACAGGTATACCAAAAGGTTATTTCTGGTCTACCTTGGACTGGCTTGGAAGGTAACACTGGTAGAAGGTGTGGGAGGGCGGTTGGATGATTCCTCCACTTGTGCCTAAGAACATCTACAGGGATGCCAAGTAACCATCTATCAGCTTTCTTCAAGAAGGTACATCTTATACCCACCTGTTTGTATAGCTTTAGGAGATTTTTTTAGTGAGTGTTGTGTGGTTTGTTTGTATTTAGTCAGCCTTAGGGTGTGTGAAGAGTTAATTTTTATCCGTGGAGGTCCAACCTCTCAGAAGGTCAAGAAGGTTGAAAAACCTTCCTCCAACTTTTACAGTGGATCCTCCACCACCCCCTCAAAGGTAGAGATTAGATACTAATGGTTCTTTCAAATTGGTAGGAGTAAGAGAAGTTCTAGGTGAACCAAAAATTAGGACAAATCAAGCTGATACAATTGCAGTAGACATTGAGGACTTGCAGGATGATGAGTTTGCAAGAAACTTTAACCTCCCTCTTAATGACTTAAATGATCATGTGATCGTCCAAGTTATTCCATTCGCTTCACCTGTGATTGGTGTTCCCATGAGCACCATTATGGAAAGCTCTACAGAGGGTATATATACCCCCACCTCAATCGTGTTGGTTGGAGGAGTGCCACCACCCCCTATTGGTACTCCTAGACTAAGTGCACCTACTGCACCGTTATCACCAAGCAGTCGAGTAGTTCAACCACCAAATTCCTTGATTGTAGCAGGCCAAGGTTTCCAAACTCTGGTTTTAGCTTTGTTTGAGAGCTCTCCTTTCTCACTCTTTAGTGGAGGGATACTCACTTCAGCCTTTCAGACTCCAGTTTTTTTTGGAGGGGGATCAAACTACTTATACTACACCACACACAAATAATCCACTGGCTTATGGGTGGAATACATTTCAAATTATTCCAACTACTTCACATCCGGCAGCTGGGGGAAACCCCACCTTTACATTTGGGAACCAGAGGCTAGGTACTTCTACCTCCCAAACTCATGCTTTTCAAGCTCCGGTTAGGCCTAATCTTCCTTTCCTGAAAAATTTAAACTTGCCATATTTGAATAAGTTGATGAATGACCCAGTGAAACATAATGCCACATTGCCACCTGTTCCAACCAAGTTACCTTCATACATTCCCATGTTTGAGGGAAAAAATGGTGAATATTCAGGTGCTCACTACACCAATTTCCATTTATGGTTCTCTTCAAACTCACTAAACGATGACACCGTTCAATTGAGGATATTTAAAATAACTTTGACTGGTGTTGCAACAAAGTGGTATATTGAATTGCCCTATGTTGCGTTTGAGAGTTTTTAGGACTTAGCCGAGGTATTCTTGAAGCACTTCCAGCTTCATGTCTGGTATGATGTCATCACAAAACTCTTCTCTACTTTTAGGCAGTACAAAGCCACTCACATTTTGGATCATATCCAAGAGTGGTAAAGATGAAAGAGGCTTATAAAATCTACCATTCCCCCCGAGTTTCTATTAGAGTGGTTCCTTAAATATTTGTTTCCTTATATATGTAAGGATGTATCCACTTCAGGGGTTACCACTGAAGAAGAAGACATCCTCAGGGACCAGGATATGGATTTGATATATGCTTAGTCTGGCATATTATATGAAATCATGCCTAGGCACCGCGGTCTACCCATAGTGTCGAGAAACCCAAGCCTGGACCCCATGCTGATGGCATGGTTGGTTTAGTGAATTCTCCCACTATAGATTGTTTGACTAAGAAAATCCATGAGTTGTTCATCAAGCAGTATACAACGGAGGAAGAAAAGGCTTCCCCCTCACCCCAAAAGCAAATGTTTTTGCATAATCCTCCCAAAAGGGAAATCAACAGCGCGGTGGTAAAAATAAAAAAGGGGAAGAAAGGTGAGGGAAACCAAAACAAGCCTAAACCCATGAATAATATTGATGGGGGAAAGAAGGATAAGAAGAAGGTGAAATTTCCCTGTAAGTTGTTCCAGGGAGATCACTTAAATCATCAATGCCCTCTCATGGAATAAGCTCAGAAGCTACTCAAGACTCAACAACCAACTGTCCTGAAGGACCCTTTACCCCAAGGATAGAATATAGCTTCTATTTCTTATGTAGCTGAGGGCACTTCTGGTGCCCCTCCTGACCAAAAGTATATCAAAATGGTATGATCTAGTGCGTTGCTCCAAACAAGAAATAAAAATTATGAGACGGAG
Organism: Pseudotsuga menziesii; assembly: GCA_001517045.1. NCBI lineage: Eukaryota > Viridiplantae > Streptophyta > Pinopsida > Pinales > Pinaceae > Pseudotsuga > Pseudotsuga menziesii. The sequence continues at coordinate 393,267 of LPNX010230690.1, forward strand.
GTTCTTGAGAAGGGTAAGTCTATTGGTGAAACCTCTAACCCTCTAACAATTGAGAAACCTGCTGATCCAATGCCAAAAATACCAAAAGGTATATTTAAAAAGGAATTTCACAACCCAAAATCTAAGGCTACTTCCAACTACTCTGTGGTGGAATATTTGGCCCAAAACCCTTGTGTGATGTTCACATTGGAAGTGCTTCAAGGTTGTTTTGCTTAGCAGGATTCCCTTTTGGCAGCTTTAGGTAGCATGGATTCTTCGAGTCTGATGGAAAATTTAAATCTAAAAGATGTTAAGATGCGCCTACCATATCATGTGGCCTTATTAGTAGATGTCATACATGGTGGTAAAACCATTGGATGCACAGTTGTTTATGAGGGTGCTTCCACATGTGTCATGTCTCTTTCTTGTTAGAAGGCTTTGGGTTCCCCAAAGCTAGTTCCGTTAAACACCTTGCTTACTTCTTTTGACAGGAGGTCTTTCTGCCCACATGGTATACTACTAGCTTTCAAGATTAATTTGGCAGGGAAAGAGGTGTGTTTTGAAGTGGAGGTGATGGATGCTCCATTGGACTATAACTTGCTTCTAGCGAGAAGTTGGACTTACGCTATGTGTGCAATTGATTCAATCGTTCTTTGAGTGGTGCTTTTTCCACATGAAGGAAAGTTGGTTACTATTGACCAACTCAATTTCACTCGAAGGGGCCATTTGGAAACGAATGATTCCATGATACCATTGGTTGATCAGGTCAATCCTGCTACAAAGAAATTTGGGGGCTAGTATGTATTCATCGTTATTGGGCACTTTTGATAACCCAGCCCCGGTAAATTATCTAGGTTCCACGAGTGCAAGTAATTCTATCACAGTGGTTGTCGATAGAACCGATCCTTTGGTCCTTCCTACCCATTATGAACCTCGTGTGCCATTATCTATATTGGAAGTAGCTTACCAAGCTATCCTTAACACCATTGCTGACTCGATCTCGACTCCTTCTATAGTCTTAAAGGAGTCAGAAGAAGCTTATCTATCTGCTTGGGAAGAGAACTCGTTATATTCAGATGACTACTTAGACATGGTTTTTCCTTCAGATGAAGCCATTTTGGAAGCCATGAGTGGGAGAGATAAGATCTGCAAATATCTTCACCATAGATCCTACTTCCTTTCAGAGCTGAGTAGATTTGAAAATCAGGAATTCCATGTGAGACTCGCAAACAATGTTGATCTAATAGTTAATCCCTTGCCAAGGGAGGGAATTTTTGCCGAGGGGAATATGGAAAATATTTCTATGAATATCCCTATCAACATCTTTGTAAACCACGATGTTGTCGAAAATGTACATATTGGTGCAAGCTTCTCTCCGGAGGATATTTCTATCTATACTACCCTATTTAAGGAGTTTTGCGACATGTTTTCCTGGTCATATGAGGAGATTCCAGGCATAGATCCATCGATTATTGAACATGAAATATGAACCTATCCTGATGCTAAACCAATTCGACGAAACCTTAGACCCGTTAACCCACATAAGGCGACAACCATTAAGGATGAAGTGGAAAAACTGTTGAAAGATGGTTTCATCTACCCGATTGCTTTGATGGAATGGGTATCCAATCTTGTTCCCGTTGATAAGAATTAAGGGATGATACGCATATGTACATAATTTCATGACTTGAACAAGGCATGTCCCAAGGAAAATTACCCCACACCTTTCATATATCAAATCATTGATGGTTGTGTGGGGAGTGAAGTTTTTTCATTTATGGACGATTTTTTGGGGTACAATCAAATTCAAATTTAGTCAAAAGACCAACATAAAAAAACTTTTATTTGTTCATGGGGTACCTTCGCGTACAAAAAAAAACCTTTGGATTGAAAAATTCAGCCTTTCAGCAAGAAATGAATTTTTCCTTCAATGACATTAAGAACATTGTCGAGACATAGCTAGATGATTTTCCTACTCATTCTTGTAAGAGGATTGATCATCCAAATCATCTCCACTTGATTTTTGAACGATGTAGAAATTACAAAATATGCTTGAATCCCCACAAGTGTTTTTTCTACGTCGATTCAGGATGACTACTTGGGTTCATAATTTCAAACAAAGGTATTCAGTTGGATCCTTTAAAAGTAGAGGGCATTGTAAATTTGCCTCCTCCTCGTTCTATCAGGAAACTTCAAAGCATACAAGGAAAGTCTAACTTCCTTTAACGTTTTATCGGTAATTATGCCAAGATCACTAAGGGTTTCATGTACCTGTTGAAGCAGGACACTCCATTTGTATGGGATGAAACCACACAACTTTATTTAGAGGCATTAAAGACACCATTGTTGTCGACTCCTTTGTTACGCCCGCCAGATTACTCTCACGATTTTATATTGTATCTGGCTGCATCAGAATCGACCATTGGGGTAGTATTAGTCCAAGAAGATGAAAATATCCAAGAGAATGTTGTCTATTACCTTAGTTTCACATTGGTTGGTCTTGAACTTTGATACTCCCACATTGAGAAGTTGGCTTTAGCAGCTATTTATGTTGTGCAGAGGTTACGTCACTACATCTTACTAAGGAACGCTACAGTGGTGGAAAATGTTAATCCCTTTTAGTATGTTTTGTCTCGATGCATATTTGGGGGAAAAATCATTAAATGGATAGTCCTTCTCTAGGAGTTTGACTTGGATTTTTAATCTTCCTAACCTAAAAATTCCTTAGTTTTTGTAGAACTTATTGCAGAATTTTCAATAGAATAGAATGTAGCAGTTGAAGAAGACTCTTTCCTAGATGATTACATTTTTCTGATTTCAACCTATGATCCTTGATACATAGATATACTTGTCTATCTCCAGAATTTGAAGTGTCCTATAGCCTTCTCGAGGGAAGAGCGACGTAAACTGTGCGTACATGCAAAACTACCTTATCATCGGGGATACTTTGTACCGTAAAGGGGTAGAATCTGTTTTGCGTCGGTGCCTCACCCACAAGGAGGCTGATCATTTCCTAAATGATTCCCACACAGAGCATGCAGGGGTCATTTATTTGGGTTAGCAACGACCCAGAATATTTTGTGTGTTGGTTATTTCGGGCCCACAATCTTTAAAGATTGTATGGAGGTTGTGAAGCACTGTCATCCATGTCAGCTCTACACCAAAAAAATGCGGTCACATCCTGGTCCTTTGTTTACCGTCATCATGGTGAGCCCTTCACTAATTGGGGGGTGGATTACATGACGTGTAACCCAGTTTTGGCTCAAGGGCACAAATATATCATTTTCGTTGTTGATTACTTCACCAAGTCAATAGAGGCAATTCCTACCTTCAGGGCTGATGGAAAAACTGCAACTTTTTTCATATTCAACCAAATTATCACTCGCTTCAGAATTCCAAAGGAGATTGTCATCGACCATGGTATTCATTTCTAGAATAGCATGATGACCTAATTGGCTACTATGCTATGGTTTAATAAAGATCACTCATCTTCCTTTTACCCACAAGTGAATGGTCGAGTCGAGGGAGTCAATAAGACCTTGAAGACCATCCTTAAGCGTACTATCAATGCAGCCCAATCAAATTGGCACATTATGTTATAGCCTGCACTTTGGGCATACCGAACAAATGTTAAAACTACCATGGGGTTTTCACCTTTCCAACTTGTTCATGGGGTGGAAGCAGTCACTTCGTTTGAGTGTGAAATTCCATCACTTAAAATTGTTATTCATGTACTCCTAGAAACGATTGAATTAGAAGAATGTTTACTACATTTTGAACATCTAGATGAACGATGCATAGATGCCTTAATGAAAACTGAAGCTCATAAGAATAGGGTTAAAAACCAATATGATAAATTAGTCAAGCCTAGAATTTTCTCTGAAGGGGAGCTTGTCTTGCTCTGAAATTAGGACAAAGAACCCATGGGGGCAAGAAATTTCAATTCCATGTGGTTAGGACACTACATTATGTTGAAGGTCTTGGAAAAAGGTGCATATGAGCTAACTTATTTTGATGGAAACAAGCTTTCTGAGCCTAGAAATGGGCTCTACCTGAAGAAGTATTATGCCTAGGCTTAGTCCTTTTTATTTTATTTTTATTGCATGTAATTTTATGTACAATAGTTATCTACTTAGTGTTCTTATATCATCTAGTGATTGTTACATATGTTAGTTGAGTGGTTTGTAGGTTTTTTGGATGGCACTTTTCGTCATAATTGTAACCTGGCTTCAACCGCATGGGTCATCTATTCACCCTCAAGAATGCTAGTTTCCTCTGGAGGTGTTTGTCTAGGTCATGCTACCAATAATGTGGCCAAGTACAGGGTTGTTATTGAGCTATTATGGGATGCCTTTGTTACATGGTATCACCCATTTGGAAGTCAGAATTGACTCTTAACTGGTAGTTTCCTAGGTCAATGGATCTTATCAGGTGAGAAACCCTACCTTGTTACGTCAGTTTTTGTAGGTTAGATTACTTGAAATAAATTTTGATTATATTTCATTTAATCACATTCCACGTAATGAAAATACATTNAAAATTCCTATAAATCCAGGCTAGATCACCTGCATCACCATCATCCTCATAATCATTAGCTTCTTCAGCTGTAGCAACCTCTTCAGCTTCTATATACACTAGAAGGACCCTGGCTACCCTCCTCATGAGGCGAATCTAGGTAGGTGGAATCCCTACAACAAATTCTTGCATGATAGCAGGAATCTGCTCAATTCATATGGTTGGAACTCTTTGGGTCATCCTAGCCAACTTTCCCTGAAGTTCCCTCATCAAAACCTAGTCTCCACCTTGTACAGGCCGTACATACATCCCGGGATGCCCATCAAGGCAGATAGGTCCAACATCTGCATTTTAAACATTAAAATGGATTTAAAAATCTTATACATATGTATATAATTTTATGACAAAATTCATAAAAATTTAAAAACATAAAAATCAAAATACCTAGCTCTCCCCACATTCATCCTAGTGGGAGGACAATATCATTGTCTCCTCAAAAGTCTAAACCTATATAAGGAAACTAATCAAGTTCTAGTAACTGTCATCCCCACCACACATAGAAGTCATCATCATATACACCTTGGAATGATCCTCCGACTCCTTGGTGAAGGAATACTTCTCCCCACCTGGTTAACCAAGGTTGACAAGGAGAGAAAGCTAAAAGTGGTACCACAAGGTTGATTGCAGGAACTCTCTCAAAGAAGAAGGCTACTAATACACTCGAATACCCAAAATTCTTGCGGAGTTCTCTCTTACAATCATAGAGTTGTTTCTTTATAATTGGGATTACACCTGAGCACCAATCAAACACAGTCCTGTGTAAACACTCCACTGCCACCCTCATTTGTGTCTGAGTGTCAAGATGTAATGACGAAGATCGTGCCACCCGTACTATTGTAATCACCACTACCTGAAGTGGGAAGTTGGCAATATGGAAAATTGGGATGCATGATCCCTTTTTCGGACTCTCAGGTGTACAGTAGGTGTCCACATAATCTTGGACACTCATGGAGTCACCGCCCCTGCTAGTGCCTTCGAGGTTGATAGGAATTCCCCTGCAAGACAACCTCATGATGAAATAAATTTCTTCTAAATCTATCTCCAAGATCTCACCTTGAATATCAAAATTTTTGACGTCATGATCCCAATAGCTAATCAAATGTTCAAGCAAGTGGACATTGGCCCACATTGGAGAAGTGCAAAAGAACTTTAGTAACCTTCATTACCATAATGCATTAACAGTGGGGGCATCACGGAGGTCCTTTCCATCCATATCCTCATGTTCTCTCTCCCTCCATTCCAAACCATGGTTCAACCTTCCCATATGACCATTCTTAAACATTAGAATCTATCAAATTCTTTTATATTTGGTAATTTTGTAAAAGTATCTATGTTACGCACTACACGCAATTGTCTTTTAGATAGGTCACGTGTCACATGTGAGTTGCCTTTGGGCAGGTCACATTTATGAGAATATATAAGTTACCTACCCGTGTGTATTGCACAACATCCCTAGGGTAGGCCCACAACATGAAAATTTGCATGAAAATGAAAATTAAAACAATTCGAATGTAAGAAAGGAGAAAGCTAGCTAACCTGACACTTGTGGAATTTGAAATCGTCCACTGGTTTGTTCATATTGAGCAATCCAAGTCGGAGGTAAAATATTTCTAAATTGGGTAAAAACATGAAATAGAATGTTTTAATTCTATTTTTGAACTATATATAGGAAAATTTTCAATTTTGGGGTTTTTAACCTATAGTTTGAAAATTATTTTTATAATTGAACTAATACCATGTCCTTTTTTCCTAATGCAACAGGTTCAAAGTTTTTTAAAAGTTGTTATCCGCTCATATAGGGTAGGATTTGGGAATTTCATGTGTCATTATGCATCTATACCTTATCCTCTCTTAACTTTAAGATGACTTCTTTGACCACGGACTATGGTGTTTAACCATTTTTACCTCGTCTACATCATTGTTCTTCTATGGATAGAGCATCCCTTCCATGAGTACCCTAGTTTAGAACACTTTGTCATCTTTTGGTACTCATTCCGCATTTGTCATAGGTTTAGGGGAGCCTTCTTATCTATTTTTCACACGAAATTGAGCTTCATTTTGGTCTCTTTTTATAATCTATCCCTTTTTATAAGGATCCCCACCCTTATGGAGTTTCTTTAGGCCTAGGTCTAACTCCTCAAAATAGACTTGACTACCGAGTAAACTTGTCCATTCAGGCTGGTTAAGAATATGTGAATGGGCATCCACATTGGTGGTAGGTTATCTATTTTTTTGACCATGTGGAATAATACGAAAAATGAACACTCTCTTTTCTACGGAATTGAGAAGAGTATTCTCAGGCATAGGTTGATCGCTTTTCTGGACCTAAGGGGCTAAACTTATGAAAAAGGAGCACCTGGTATGAGCTTAGTTTTCTATTTTGTGTGCTCTGGACCTAAACATAAAAAATATTATGAGTGTACTTTATGTCTTTGTCATGCTCGTTAAACACTAAAGAACAAAGTATCGAGTTTACTGTTGTAAGCCCCATTTCTCGTAACCAAATGGATATTTTCAAGTGATCTTGCCTTCCTTCACATTGTAAAACTCAGGCTATATGCTGCTTTTGAAGGGGTGTTGGGTAGGTGGTAATTTAACATTTTTTGGACCTTCTTGACTAAGTACGAAAAAGGTACACCTTACTTCTTTGAAAGCTAAGAGAGTTCTTATGTGGTGTGTTTTATACTTTTTTGACCTCAGGAGACTAAATTGGATGAAAAAGCACCCCCTTGGAGTCTTCTTTGAAGTATTTAGACTCTCTAAATATGAAAACACCAATGAGCATGTACTAGTTCGGGCTCGTAAAATCCATGAATCGGTGACTTTACCAAGCATTATTCTCTCCCCTCTTCAAGCTTGTCAAAAATGAAGAGAGACCTAAGTTGACTTTCCTGGACTCGGTAAAATTTAACAGGAAAGATAAGGAAGAAGTAATATCTTTGGGTTATAAATAGTGGCAGCATGTCCTCCTTAAACATAGCACTCTCTGAACTTTCTGATACTCATGTTTCAGTTTACACTTTCAGCTCAGCTATCACTTCAAGTCTTTAATCATCCACTTGTCCTTTATACTTGGGGAATCTAATCATGTCTCCTACATGACAGATAATTATAGTTGTTCTATTTGCAAAGTTACAAGTTTCCTTGGGTCATCTCTGTGTTGTGCTCATTGTTGAAGTATTTATCCCTTCATCTAACAATTATACTAATTCAATCATCATCTTATTTGAGTATTACTTGTGTCTACATTCCCGTATCCAGTTCCTAGTCACTCTTTTCATCCATTGGAGGATCCATTTCCTTCCTCATCACAGTATGGTTTCTCATCAATACTTCCTGAAGACGAAGACTTGGAGATTTGACTATGGTACCTCAGGATTCACTATCATTATAAGTGAACTCCTTTACTTTAGTTGTCAGTTTTATTAATTATCTGACATTCTGGTGAGTCTCTCCCATTTTCAAATTCAACACACCTATTCACATGGTAGAGATTGTGCTGGTTCCTTTGGATTTCGATGAAGAACTTAGGTTCACATTTATAACCTAAGTTGCGCAAGGCTATATTATGATCAATTACACAGCTTGGCATATTTTGAAGACTCATCATTGTATATTTTGGCTTCTATCCACCTTTGTAATACACATGGTCTTGTACCCCTATCATATGATGTAATCAAATATTGTAAAGGATCTAATGTTCCATTATATTTAACATGGAATCCTCGGATATTATTTTGTACATGAAATTGATATTTATTTGTTTCAGGCACTTCCTTTGCCGCCTTGGACACTTGATTTCTCTAAGATTAAATAATTATAATGTATTTCGGCCATCACTTCCCTCTGACCTCACACATTATGGGGCATCTGTTATCAACCAAAATAGCACTTCTCCATCCGAGTACTGACATCCAATATGTTGGGATACAAAAGGAAAATTTAGGATTGAAGTAAGACAAAACACTATAGATGTGCATGATTGATAATACATAATCTCTTGACCAGCTTCATACATTTTTATTTGGATATTAGGGTTGAACACGTGACTATTTTCATTGCAACCCATGTGTCATACGTGACTATTTGCATTGCAACCCACATTTACATTGAACACGTGAGTTTCCTTTGAGAAATGAGCGTGTCACATGCGCCTTTCCTATATACATACTCGCGTGTACCTTAATCCAATGTTAAAAGTAATAAATCATGATTAGTTAAGATCAATTGAGCCTTAATCCATAACTATATATCTCAACTGTCTCAACCATCCTAACCTTTGAAACCTCTCTATTTCCCCATGTATAAATAGAGGGCATGGGATGGGGCTAATCAATCATTCTTAGAAGATAAAATTTATGCTGGTCATATGCCTAAGACCTCTTGGAGAAGCAAAAATCAGTGTACTCGGTTTGCAGAGGAGTCCTAGTCTCAGAAGTTGGGTTGTAATCTTACCATTCTCTATTTATGAATAAATAAAGTTCTTCTTCAAATTTTTGTATTGTTTCTTTCTTATGTATGATGGATTATGAATGATTTCAATTATGTTATTATGAATACGCATTTCAATAACCATTAATATATATATGAGATATTGCTGGAATAATTTTTGTTTTACAAGTGAATTGGGAGAGCCCTAAAATATTTGAAGGAGACTGAAAGAGGAGAAGAGCAATATTGGATCAACCATCATAAACCGGGTATGGTGAGCGTTCTTCCTATTCCTATTTGATTTTCTAGATAAGCTAATTCTCTACAAGTGTCTTAGTAACTTGGAAACCCCAGAGACCCTAGGTTACAAGGGTGAATTGTCCTGAACAACACCAACACTCATTTCTTATGAATTTCCTTATATTTGTCATGTCTTTCACTAAGAAAGTCTAAACCATTCAATGTTCATGCAAAAGGCTAAGAAGCTATGAATCACTAAAGTGCATAAAAAACTAGAGCAACAAAAGGATTCCTATATTATGAAAGTGATCATTACCCCTCAAAGTTAAGCATCTATTGACTAAAATGAAAAAAACTTGGATTTATGCAAGGGATATAGATGTTGGATAAGCTTATCGCAATGAAAGGGAGCATGAGATGGACTAAAAAGCACAGACCAAGACAATTATTTTTGCAAAGTATATCATAAAATGGGATTGTTACTCAGAATATTAACATTGAAATCTCTTTAAGCAAGCCCTAACCATTTATTGAAAACAATGAAGGCACAATTAAGAAGAAACCAACCATTAGGATAGATAAAGGCAACAAAAATCTTATTCCCAAAATAAGCAATCCTAAGATAATAATAATCTAGGAAAAGGTAATTTTGTTAAGGATCGACATTGCTAGACATTGTAATTCTTGCTCAAAAGATTCAAAACACTATTTCCAACAAAACCTAGGACCAAATCTATATATTTATCGAATTGAAAATGCCTTTGATAGACTAAATAGACCCTTGCTAAAAAAATTCACAATTTTTTCTTGTTAAAAAAGAAATGTCAAATGGATAAAAGGATATTTGCTTGCACAAACAATACTTAGACAATGGTAGTAATAAATGGAAGTCTAATTTCTTTTTCCCAACTAACAAAATGAAATCCCAACCAAGTGATCCCAACTAACAAAATGAAATACTAACCAAGTGAGAATAACCTCTCTTGATTTGCTTCAGTTTTGGAAATGGAAAAGATGGAAATGCACCATAACAACATTCTGTTGGAAATGTAAGACATTGAACAGTGCTTCTGTAAATTTGTATGGATATGGGGAAATGTTTGACCCAGCCTTGTATTTCAGTTGTCTTGTTTAGCCCAACCCTGTCTGCCAATTGTCCTTGAAGGATCCAAATCAATATTGCAAACAAAATCGGATTCATAGCATTAGAAATCATTGTAAATATTCAAAGCCATTACTAAAAGTAATTCATGAAACTATTTTATTAGATGTTTTCCTGAGTATCAAAGACTTGAGAGCAAAGAGAATCAACAATCATAGATTTGATACAAGCATTTGGCATAAACAAATAACGATAATATATATGTTTCTGCTACCATAAGATATGAATCGGCATATTCTTGTGGTGCTATGTTGGAACTCTAATGAGGTTATGAGCAGTAATCTCAAGTTTCAACTACAAGAATGGTAAGTTTATGCAGGTAAGTTATGCCCAATATGTGCAGCTACAATAGGCAAGGGACAATGTATAGTGTGAGCCTATGACCATTAGTTTTTGCAAAGGTATGGTACGTGAGAGTAGATATTATTCTATTTTTTTTATTTTCCTTTTAATTTTTAAAGTACTTCCTTTAATCTCAAAGAATATAATTAGTCATACAAATGACCTCTTCACAAAACTCGATGGGTGAACCATCAAAATATTCTAGAATGAGCACCTAGACCCAATCACTTATTCATATGCCTCCGAGGATTTGTACCTCAGTGGGTGTCCTTGCAAGTTTCCACCTCCACTGCTGAACCACAGCTCTATCAATGAATCTTATTCTAGTCTAAATATTAATGAAAAAATAGACAAAAATGGTTTTATTATTCCCCAAAATTTCTAATTAAGTTCTTCATTTTCCAAATTATTTTTCAATATGTTAAACCATTCATTTTGAAGAAAACTAACCCTACAACAACATCACAAATCCCAAATTTCCTTAAATCCATAATCATGTGAGGGCCATAACAATCCACTTCACAACCAATGCAATCTTCTCTGCATGAATACTAGTCAGCCCAAGACCTTCCTTTTCTCTACCAATGTTGCGAATGTCCAAGGAAACTGGTGGTATACCTTGTTCCCCAAGTAACAATTGTTAGAATAAATTGTATAATTTAGCCTCTCTGAAAAGGAAAACAAAAAAAGTACTGTTGAGTGAATAGTGATCATACCCGAGCAACTATACAAAAGGAAACCCTTAAGCAATATAGTAGACCTAAGACTGACAAAATGACATGGAAAGGTGAACTTATACAGTTTTAGCTGCATGAAAGCATCTCAACCCAAACAAATGCTCATCATTAGAAATGTGAAGTGAAAGTAATCTCTATGAGTTTCAGTTTAGAAGGAACATAAAACTCAAAGAATGGATCTTATATGTATTCTGCATAGCTCAATAAGCTCTATGAGTTTCACCAGATAAAATTTTAAAATTCACTTTACAACCTAACATTAAAATGGTCTGGAAGGTGTCTATAGTATATACTATATAATACAAATAGCCAATAATAGGGTTGCACTTCCACACCTAGACAAGATTTTCTTCTTCAAGAATGTTCAACAGTGCTTTGTGCTCATAAATCTCAACTTTTGGAGAAATCCTGAGTTTAATAGGATTTTCATCCCATAACTGTGTTTGGTTCAAATTGATGTTTATCAACAATTATAAAACCAAACATTGTTGCTTTTAATATCAAACATACGGTTTCTTCAATGGGGCTCTAATTAAAAATTCTAATAAGTCATTATTTTTAATGTTCCAAAGGCACATCAAAACCATATATGTTTTGCAGAGATATAAGATCTATGAGTATTGTCTTGAATGCACATAAAACCCAAAGAATGAATTCTAGATGTAATATGCATATCTCAATAACCTCTATGAGTTTTACGAGATAGAATTTTAAAACTCACTTTCGTCCATGTTTTTGGGATGTTTCATATTTTCAAAACATCTACCTCTGGAAAAAGTGGATGTGAAGGTATTCCCTACTTCATTACATAGACAATCAGAGAAATTTCCAGCCAGAAATAGCTTCTCTGTGTTGATTTCATCCTAATAATTATTGGAGAGGTTTCCTAGAGTAAGTAACAACCTTCATGCCAATTGAAAGCTCAACATACAACATCTTTACCTTGTCACTAAAAATATCAATAAAACAGCAACTTGATACAGTTTGCAGCCATGCAGACAATTAATATGTTTTTTCTTGCTTTCATCCACAGTTAGTTGGGATAAACTGACTCCCTTACTAGTTGTGGCTTCTATGTATACAGGCTCAATATGAGTTGAAAGGGTTAGACAATTTATCCTGGAACAAGTTACTGCAGTTAGACATCTCATCATCCTCCCACCTCCAGGTTCTTATGATATGCTTCCACCACACTTCAGAATCCTTGGGGTTGTTACAAATGACAGTATAAATTGATTTGTTCAAATATAGAAAATAGTTTCCCACACATGTATTATTGAAGTCCAAAATGATAAACCCTATATATCAAATGCATACAATAATGGTGCAACAACATTAAAATCGCATAGAATACACATAAACATAAAAATCCACCACCACACAAGTGTGGGATTTGAGGTTTGACCTCTAAATCTGCTACACCATGCAACAAAATACAAAAATTGCGTTGATCCTAGACAACATACAAGCATGCATAGGATGGGTGGTGAGCATATGAGTCAAACAAAATACATAAAGGCTTACTTGCTCATTTCCTCCTTGCCACGTGGGAGGAACAGAAAAGACCCTGTTATCAACCCAAATGGCACTTCTTCGTCCAAGTGCCGACACTTCATATGTTGGTACACAAAAGGACACTTATGGATTGAAGGTTGCCTAAACACTATAGATAGGCATGACATGAGATGCATTCACTATCCAACCAGCTTTCCATTTTACCTTTCTATGTGTGGATTGACATACGCGACTATGTCCATTGAAACTCACATACATACGCGACTATCTTCTTTGACAACTCGTGTATTGTACACGACTATGCTCATTGCAATCCGCGTATAGATCTGTACACGGGTTTCCCTTATAGCAACTCGCATGTCATACGTGGGTTTCCAGTATCAATAGTCGTGTACACATCCATTCGACATTAAAAATAATAAAACACGATTAATGGATATTTATTGAGCCCTAATCATTAACTATCTCAACTGTCTCAACCTCCTCAACCTTTGAAACTGCTCTATTCCCAAAGTATAAATAGAGGCCTTGGGGAAGGCATTGATCAATCATAATTGGAGAGAAAAGTTATTCTAGTGGTATATCTTTAGAAGTCTTTGGAGCAGCAAAACTCATAATCCTTTGGTTGCAGAGACGATCCTTGTCTAAGGCGTTGGGTTGTTGTACACTTATCTCATTCACTATTGTTAATAAAGAGAATTATTCTTCCAACTTTGTGTTGAGTCTCTATATATTGTTCATCTAACTTGTCATATATACATGTAGAAGATTGTACTTGGACAATTTTCTCTTTACAGGTGAAGGAGGTGCATCCCTGAAAGCTTTGGAGAGCAGCAGAGCGAGAGAAGAGAAAGCTTGGATCAACAGTCATTAATCGGGTGAGTCCAACATATATTCCTATTTCCTTTCTGTACTTTAAAGCTGATTGTCTACAAGTTTTAGAATTACGTTGGTAACCCCAGACCCTAGGTTACAATGGTGTTTATTCTCAAACAACAGAACTGGTGACTCTGCTGGGGAGCCCAGACTGCTGTGGGTTATTTCTATTGACCGTTGCCCAGTCTTTGCCTTGATTCTGTGTGTGGTGTCCTGTCTTGGTTCATGCTTAGAGTGGTGTTTGAAGACCTTGAAAAATTTTCTTTTTATTAGAAAATTTTACACCTATACGTGGGTTTCTCTTGCATACAGTCGCATACAGAGGCCTGCGTACGCGGGTTTCTCTCTAGGATAGTCACATACAGTATGCGGGTTGCCCTTGTACATAGTTGCATACAAGCCTGAGCATTGAAATTTTTGGGCTAGGTTTTGCTTGTCCCTGTCTCTCCATAAAGTTTGTTTGTTGGTTGCTCTTCCTTATAAGCATTGCATTGTGAGTTTGATGACCTTGTTAGCCACGCCTTGTGCTTTCTTGTAAAGCCCTTGAGTTCTTATTGTTTGGATTGTCTTCTGTTAGCAACTTGAAGTGGATTTTCCTATTTGGGTTATAGGTTCAAGTGTTAGTTGTCTGAATCAGTGATCAGGGTTCTAGACGATGTATATCCCTTTCTATTTTCGGATAGTATTTGGTTTGCCACTTGCATTTGTTTGATCTCAGTGATTTCCTTTCATTGTGTTCGCCCAAGCTAGGGTTCCAAGCCTTCCTTAGGTGGTTGATCTTTGGTCTTATTAATCTGTTTACTTCACTTTGCTTACTTTATACAGTTAGTCAAGCATACTCAAGTTTTGTGCATTTAGGTGCATAGTAGTCTTTGAGCATTTTAAAAAGTGAAAAGAAAACATTTAGAAGCTCTTGCATTTGATTTGCATATAGTAGTTTTATTTTCAGTTTTTAAAATATAATCTCAAAAAATTACAAAAATATAGTCTTAGTGTTCTCTTTATCGTTTCATTTTCATCAATTTACCTTTACAAAAAGAAAAAAAGCTTGTTTTTTTTAGTGATATTTTGCTTTGGAAGTATACACCTTTGCTTTTTTTTTCTTATCGGGTCAAAAACATCATAGTCTTTCACTCCACTTGCCTTCTGAGTAAAAAATATCCCTTAAAATGAACGCAATAATTAAATCATCTTAGTAATTTTTATTTTTTAGGGCCATACACCTACTAGCTTAGGCTAGACTTGTGGGATAGGAAGTGTAAACTTACCATAAGTATTAAAATTCAGACATAGTGGACCAATCTATAGGTAATCCCTTCTCTTTATCGATAGTATCTAGGAAGCTCCTCTCAAATGGGATTCAAGCACGAGGCCACGTGGAGGCATTGGACTGAGGAGATAACTCTCGAATTCCTTGTCAAAACATAAATCAATATTTTTACGCATCTGGGGATTCTGTCCTAGACAAAGTTTTGGGCTCAGCTACCCTGCCCATGTGTACAAATCAAGCTTGCGACTGTCCCCCCAGACTGTTGGTATAGTTGAGGTAGCCTCTAGTCTCTTGACATCTAGGGTTCATACATAGGTAAACCGGAAGGCTATTTCTGTTTCACCTTGGACGAGCTTGGAAGGTAACCCTTGTTGAAAGTGTAGGAGGGCGGTGGGTGATTCCTCCGCTTGTGCCTAAGAACCTCTTCAAGGATGCCAAGTAATTGTTCTTCATCTTTCTTCGGGAAAGCATATATTTTACCCTTGCTGACTGTTGAGACTTTAGGATTTTTTCGTAGTGATTGCTCTATGGTTTGTCTGTGTTTAGGTGATCTTAGGGTTTTAATTGTCAAATTTACAATCGTGGAGGACCAACCTATTAAAAGGTCATGAAGGTTGCAAAACCTTCCTCCTCTCATCACATTGGAGCCTCCACCTCCACCTCAAAGGCGAAGATTGGACACAGACAGTTCATTTGAACCAATAGGAGTAAGTGAAGTTTCAGGTGAACCATAACTTAGGGAAAACTATTTTGATTTTAACACAGTTGAGATAGAAGAATTGCAGGCTGACGAGTTTGCAAGGAATTTTAATACACCCTTGACTGACTTAAACGATCCTCTGATTGTCTAGGTTCGGCCTTTTGATTCACCCATGTTAGGTGTCCCTGTGGGCTGGATAATGTCTACTGCAAGAGAAAGCTCTTTTGTTTTCACCTCAGCCACTCCGGTTGAATGGGTACTACGTCCCCTGGTAAGTGCACCTAAATCTAGTATACCTACTATGCCCTTAACTCCAACGAGCCAGGTGGTTCAACCACCGGTTCCCCAAATCCTAGTAGGTGCTTCTGGAGACATGGTTACTGGGATTCCTAGTATACCTATTGTTCCTTCCTCCTTCACACACACTTCCTAAAGTGGTTCAGTAGGATCCTCGGCTTTTGTCCATGGATTTCCTTGGAATGGGGGGCATATTCCCCCATCCACTCCATATGTAGGCCCATCACCCTCTTATGTAGGAGTGACATTTGGAAAAACTACCTCTTATGGGTAAGGTTTTCAAACTCCGGTCTTGGCCCCATTCACGAGCTCTCCCTTTTCGTTGTTTAGCAGAGGAATACATGCTCTTGTTTTTCAAACCCCAGTTTCAACTGGGGTGGCCAGAACCTCTTATACTGCACCTCCCACACATAATCCTGTGGCTTATGGATGGAATCAGTTCCAAAGTAACCCATCCACTTCACAACCAGCGGTGGGGGGAAACCCCACCTTTACATATGGGAACTTGGGGGCAAGTCCTTCTAATCCCCATTCTGGTACTTTTAGTGCTTCGGTTAGACCTAAGCTTCTGTTCTTGGCAATGTTAAAATTGTTATATTTGTCTAAATTGATCAATGACCCGGTGAGGCATGATCCCTCTTGGCCACCTATCCCCACCAAATTGCCATCGGACATCCCAAAATTCGAAGGCAAATTTGGTGAAGATCCTAGGGCTCATGCCACCACTTTTCATTTATGGTGTTCTTCTAATTCGCTGAATGAAGATTCAGTTAGGTTGAGGATATTCCAAAGAACTTTAACAAGTACTACAACAAAATGGTACATTGAGTTTACTTTTGTTGCGTTCAGTAGTTTTTGGGACTTGGATAATGCATTCCTTAGCCACTTTCAGCTTCCGGTCTGATACGATTTCAGAATGGACTTGTTATCTACCTTCAGGAAAAACAAGGCTACCCACGTCTCATATCACTTCCAAGAGTGGAGGAGACGGAAGAGCCTTATTAAAGCCACTATTCCTCCTAAGTTCTTACTAGAATGGTTCCTTAAATCAATATTTCCTTATATATCTAAGGACGTATCTACTTCAGGAGTGACGAATGAGGAGGAATCTATCCTCAGGGCCCAGTAATTGGATTTGATTTATTCTCAATCTGGGATCTTGTATGAGATTATCCCTGAGGCACCGAGGCCTACCCATGATGCAGAGAAACCTAAGCTTGGACCCCATGCCGACAGTGTGGTTGGGTACGTAAACTCTCCCACTGTAGAATCTTTAGCCAAAATGCTCCATCAGTTGTCCGTCAAACATTCTACGGCAGAGGCAGCAAAAAATGCCCCCTCACCCCAAAATTCAAATGTTTTTGCACAGACCTCTCAAAAGGGCAATCAGCAACCCGGTGGGAAGAAAAAGAGAGGAAAGAAAGGGGAGGGAAATCAAAACAAGCAGAAACTTGCAAATAGTGCTGATGGGGGTAAGAAAGAAAAGAAAAAGGTGAAATTCCTGTGTAAGTTGTGCCATGAGGATCACCTCACCCATGTTTGTCCCCTTATGGAACAAGCCCAGAAGCTGCTAAAACCTCAACAACCGACTGTCCTAAAGGATCCATTTCCCCAAGGGTAGAATTCAGCTTCAGCTTCTAATGTAGCAGGGGGCACTCCAAATTCCCTTGACCCCAATTATATCAACATGGTTCGATCTTCGACTTTGCTACAGACTAGGAATAAAAAATATGAAAAAGAGACTTTTGAGAAGGGTAATTCTATAGGTGAAACTTCTAACCCTTTCATGATCGAGAAGCCTATTGAAACTATGCCTAAGATACTGAAAGGTGTCTTTAAGAAGACCTTGCATAACCCTAATGCTAGAGCTGCTTCAAACTACTCTGTGGTTGAAGACTTGGCCCAAAACCCTTGTGCAATGTTAGCTTTAGAGGTGTTACAAAGTTGTCCCGCCCAATGGGATGCACTCTTAGTAGCCTTAGGCAGCATGGACTCATCGAGTCTCATGGAAAAATTTCACTTGTCTGATGTTAAAATTCACCTACATTACCATGTAGACTTATCAATAGATGTCATCCATGGTGGAAATACCATTGGAAGGGCAGTTGTTGATGAGGGTGCTTCTACATGCGTTATGTCCTTGTCATGTTGGAAAGCTCTCAGATCCCCAGAGTTGGTCTTGTCAAACACTCTGCTTACTGCTTTCGACAGAAGGTCATTCCGTCCACATGGTATCCTACCAGCTTTTGAAATTAAGTTGGTAGGGAAAGCGATGTCTATTGAGGTGGAAGTGATTGATGCACCTTTGGACTATAATTTGCTTTTGGGAAGAAGCTATACTTATGCCATGTCTACTATTGCATCACCTGTCTTTCGAGTGGTAGTGTTTCCACACGAAGGGAAGTTGGTTACTGTTGACCAACTCAATTTTACTTGGAAAGGCCACATGGAGTCTAGTGAGTCCAATGTACCATTGGTTGATCAGGTGAAACCTGCTACTAAGAGCTTGGGGGATGGAATGTACGCATCATTGATGGGCACATTTGATCTTCTAGCCCCGATTAACTATATAGGTTCTACTAGTGTGGGGAATTCCATAGCCATGGTTGTTGATAGGACTGATCCTTGGGTTATCCCTTCCACCCATGAACCGGAAGTGCCCTTATCGGCAGTGGAAGTGGCTTACCAAGCTATCCACTCAAACCACTATTGATCCCATTCCAGACCCTCTCACGGTCTTAGAGGACCTGGAAGAGGTCTATTTTCCTTCTTGGGTAGAAAAATCTTTGCATTATATGGATTGTTTAGATATGGTTTTACCTTCTGATGAAGCCATTCTGGAAGCCATGTGTGTACGTGATAATATGTGCGAAGATCTTCATCATTAATCCTATTTTATTCCAGAGCTAAGCAAGATAGAGAATCAAGAGTTTCATATGAGACTGGCAGACGATGTTGATATACCCATCAATCCCTTACCAAGGGAAGGAATGTTTGCCGAGGGGAATATGGAAAATATTTCCATTACTATCCCTATCAACATCTCTGTAAATCCTGATGTTGTGGAAAATATACATATCGGTGCAAACTGCTCTCCTAAGGAGATTGCATTCTATACGTCCTTGCTCAAGGAGTCCCGCAATGTTTTTGCCTAGTCATATGAGGAGATGCCAGGCATTTATTCATCAATAGTTGAGCATGAGATCTGAACATACCCTGACACTAAAATTGTTCAGAAAAAGTTAAGAGCTATTAACCCACGTAAAGTGGTGGTTGTGAAGGATGAAGTTGAAAAACTGTTGAAAGTCAGTTTTATTTATCCTGTAGCCCTGACGGAATGGGTATCCAATCCTGTTCATGTTGATAAGAAGCAAGAGACCATATGTGTTTGTACTGAATTTCGAGATTTGAATAAAGCCTGTCCTAAGGACAACTATCCCACACCATGTATAGATCAAATTATTGATGCTTGCACGGGAAGTGAATTTTTCTCGTTTATGGATGGTTTCTCCGGATATAATAAAATTAAAATAAAACTAGAAGACCAACATAAAACTTCTTTCATTTTTCCTTGGGGTACCTTCGCGTACAAAAGAAATTCCTTTGGATTGAAAAATGGTAGGGAAACCTTTCAACGGGCAATGAACTTTGCCTTCCATGATATCAAATCCATTGTCGAAACTTACCTTGATGATCTTCCTGCACATTCTTGTAAGAGGATTGACCATCCAGATCACCTAAGATTGATATTTGAGTGATGCAGATACTATAATATCTGCTTGAATCCCCACAAGTGTGTGTTCTGTTTCGAGTCAGGGAGACTGCTCAGATTCATTGTTTCTAATAGAGGCATTCATGTGGATCCATTAAAAGTAGAGGCCATTGTAAATCTCCCTCCTCCTTGTTCTATCAGGCAACTTCAGAGCCTGTAGGGAAAGTCCAATTTTTTTTGATGTTTCATTGTAAACTATGCCAAGATTACCAAGGGTTTCATGTGCCTGCTAAAACAGGACACCCCATTTGTATGGGATGAAACTGCACAACTCACTTTCGAGGCATTGAAAAAATCTTTTTTGTCGGCACCTTTACTACGTCCTCCAGATTACTCTAGGGATTTTACATTGTATCTAGCCACGTTCGAGTCGACCATTGGGGTAGTCCTAGTCCAGGAGGACGATAAGCTCCAAGAGCATGTCATTTACTATCTTAGCTATGCTTTAGCTAGACCTGAAATTAGGTACTCCCACGTTGAGAAATTGGCCTTAGCAATTGTCTATGCTGTTCAGAGGTTACGTCGCTACATTTTACTGAGGACTACAATGTTGATGTATATGTAACTTTGGAATGTATTCTTCTATGTATTGTAACCCGATGTTTATTCTGGGATGTTTCTATTATGTATTTGATTCATGTGATCATGCCCCGATGTTCCGATCTGGAAGATTAATAATGTAAACAAGTCATATCAAGTCATTAGGTAAGTCCCCACAGTTTCGGGGCACTTGAGTTATTATACACTAATTAAGGTGTAGGCTCGAGTAGTAATTGTTAGGTTGAGCCTACGTGTGAAAATGAAATTCAAGTGAACGGATGGATATAAATAGAGAGTGGGAGTCTCTCTATTTATCACTTGTGAAATACATCACTTGCTCTCTCAAGTGTGGCACACTAGTGGAGAAGGAAATATACTGGGACAAGAAGACTACTGTTGTTGGAGTGCATCTTTCTGTTTTGGGGTTTTACATCTTGTGGTGATACTATCTTAGAGGAAGTTGTGGGTTTTTCTCCATTTATGGTTTCCCCGATCAAAAATCTTTGTGTCTCTTGTCTCTTGTGATGTGCTTATGTTATTGTTGTGCTTGTTATTCTCTCAGTGAAAAGATCCTAACATAATGCTAGCTTAAATGTTGAAAAACTAACATGGTATCAGAGCTAACCTGAGAAGAAGACAGTATGCAGCTATGGGAACTAGGGATTCCTAGTTTGTGGATCTTTCTCCATAGATTTTCAGCAAAAGTAAGGTGGAACAACTCTCCTCCTTAGGGCTTTCTATCGAAGCGAAATTTGATTCCGAGCATTTTCAGTCTTCGATTCGGAAATTAGGGATTTCTATAGAAGAGGAATTTTTGAGTGAGACCAGCATAGGATTTTTCTCCTCATCAAAACCGAAGTTTAGAGACCTGGATCAAGAAATTTGGTTGGGTGAAACTCTGGGAAAGTCAACCCCAGTTTGACCTTGAGCTAGGAAAAACCCTAATACTAAAACTGCTAAGTTTTGGTACAGTCGCTATATTCCGAGTTTGGAAAAGTATCAGAAACTTAAAATTTCAAAGGCCTAAGATAAAATCATGATGAATCTTGTGTCCAAAAATCAGACTCAGATTCGCTGTATTCTAGGAGATATGATCTCTCCAAGTTATGGTTTCAGCCTCTTCCAGAATTCATCCCTAAACAGGACATCTGGGGAGATATGCAATATATTGGGCTACAGAGGTCCAAATGGAATTCCTAAAGATGTTACAGAAAGGGGACAGATTTTAATTTCGGTGGTATGAATATCGGACTCAGAAGATGAACCAGTGACACGTGGCATGTCGTACAACTTCGCTATTTCGAACAGTCTTGTAACAGGTCACCTTGGGAAATGGCTCATAAGTCCTAAATGGTGAAACCAATTCTGATTAAACCTATGTTGTTGGATCAGGAACATGTGAGGTTACCTCCATACTAAATTTAAGGCATAGAAGAGGATAAATTTCTGAGATATTACAGAAACAGTAACAGGAATTTCTGCAGAAGAAATTGGAAAATTAGGGCTTCCTGTTCCGGGAGCTTGCCTCCACTGTTTTCAGAAAAGGAGTACATTGGACAACTCCATTTGAAAATATCTATATGTCTATCCAATCATATCATAAATATTCCAATTTTTGAAAGTTAGGGTTTCTGCGACAAACCCTAGAACAGCCAGCTCCAGAACCAGGACGGACACCTCAAATCGGACTCAAGAAGAACCTTCTCTCCATTTTAGCATTGATGCAAAAGGAATGCGGGTTGCATTCATAGATGGTCAAGCCATCATGTGGCCAAAAGGAAATACTATCGATGATGCGGTATTGATTGGAGAACAAGAAGGAGGCTTGTACAAATTGAAGGGACATGCAGAACAAGCCTTGATCCATGACACAATAGAGCCAAATGAGCTTTGGCATAGAAGGCTTGCACATGTGCATCACAGAGCACTACCTATTGCAAGCAAAGCTGTTGAAGGTATTCCAAAATTTCAAGCTATTTGAAGGGAAGAACAAAAATCAGAATATGACCTAAAGAAACAAGTTGAAGAATGTGAATATCTAGAATACAGAGACCATGCAGTCATAAGAGTCTCTCAAATCAAGAACAACTTGAAGCAGAAGTGAAGAATGCAAAAGTGGTGATGGCCACCTTGAATGGCCTCCCAGGATCGTGGAATTCATTCATTCAAGGAATGCATTCCAGAAGGAAGTGATTACTTTCAGCAAACTCTAGGAAGAAGAAGAAGCTCGACTCATAAGAAGAGAAGAGAAGATGGAAGCAAATGAAGATCAAGCTCTCAAAGAAGATACCTCAAGCAATGAGGAATATGAAGAACTAAAATCTTGAAGAACTTCTTATCCCCCTTATCATTTGGATAAGAAACGATGCTATCATGAATGAATAAGACGATGAAGCTGAAGGCTCAAGAAGGAGTCTACCTTCGAAACAAATAAAGATAAGTATTCAATTGACATTTCATGATATTGTTTTGTTATGCATTTGTTTATATTCAGTTGATGTATCATGCATGATAGGATGTTTGCATTAATGGAAGTATACTACTAATATGCATGT